>JAXCLQ010028418.1:0-27728 GCA_035584115.1 Cedrela odorata
AAATCTGTTATTTTTATTTTTTAAAATAATTTTTAAAGTTAGAAATTATTTTTTAAAATACACAGTTAATGGTATAAGAGTATGTTTGGTATTTACAACTTTCACTTAATTTAATAAAAATATTTGGTAAATACTAATATTTAGTAGAATCACCATTTTTTCACTAATATTTAACGTCTAATATTTTTATTTCATAGTAGTGGCTTTAAAGTCTCAACAATTCAATCCTAAACATACCCTGTATACATTTGCTTAGATTTTATAATTTTTAACTTTTAAAATGAGAAATGTCAATCCTTTTATAAAAAAATATTTCTTTACTATATATTTATATTTATAAGGAAAATAGATTTGTTTTGAAGGAAAATTTTATATTTCACCTTACCTTTGTTAGAATGACATGGATCCCACAATTTTTTTTACTATTTACCCTTATGAAGTTGAGAGAGAATGATTAGACTTAATGTATGGGGGTACAATTGATTATTTTTTAAGATTTTGGGAACTTATTGTAAATTTTACCACACAATGGGGTTTGGATGTCATTCAACTATGATTTTGTCATAACGTTTAACAAGTCAATGTAGACTCCTAAAGTTGCAGTTCTTCTCCATGATCGATAATCACTATTGACTGATCTGCAGATTTAAGTATCAATGCATGAATTAGTGTACAGTTCAATGTTGTGGCGCTTTTGCTAGTGATTCATAGCTGCTCCATTGTCATCACAGTATTAATGATACAAGTGTCCCATACAGGAAAAATTCTAGAGTACATCCAAGTCTGAGGTACCACATCATCCTTACAACAATCTAATAGTCATGGCATGTATATATTTATTTTGAAAGATGGTTACAATAAATGACTATACACAAGACATAATATCACTGGATGGTTGTGCTGCAATGGAATCTCCCAACATAGAGCTCCGTTGCATTTGCATCCTTTTCAATGATTGGAAACGGACAAAAATTGGTCATTTGGCTAGTTTTTTCTTCGGCATGGATATCTTCATTTTTGTTGATCTTCTTTAAAAAAATTATGGTGTTTCTGGGCCCATTACATCTCCGCTGTCTCTGGATGCGTGGTATAACTTCTGATAGTGACTTAAACATAGCCAGCCATCTTTAATGCGTAGTTATGCTTTTTCTTATTTCTCTATTTTCTACTGTAATCCTAGGGTTTGGGTTGTGTGTGCTCTGATTTCCGTACCCTATACTTTAACCCGTTATATCCTCCAACAGATAGAATTACTGTTTGCTCATACTTAGATCTCAATCATTGGTTCATAGTTCGTTTAATAGGAAACATAATATTTTGATTCTAGAACAGCTAATAAGTAAAAGGTGTTTTAAATAATAAAAGACTTAAATCAACAATAAGTTAAAATACGTTAAAATTTGTATATTTAAGTTAAAAAGAAAATGTATAAACAATGATACAAAAATAAATATAATAAACAAATTTAAGAGCAATAAGCAAAATAGAAAGTTAAAAATTTGTTAACAAATAAAACCTTATAAAAAACTATTTGCAGAATAAAAATCCTTTGAACTGATATAAAAATTATGAAAATATTCTATTAGTAAAGAAAAATTTATAACTTATAATTTAATTTAAGTAGTCACGTCTTTAAAACTATAAAATCTTCTTTTCTCAATAAAATCCTCAAAAGATATGTTCACAAAACTAGAACTCTAACTATCAACAACAATAAAAACTTTATAGGCTTCCTAGTTAGATTTGATATAACCTTAAACGATATATTCACAAGACTGAAACTTCAACTATTAACAACAATCAGAATTCTAAAAGTTTCTTAGTTAGATTTGATGTAAGGACAATGGTGGTGGTAATCAAGTGAGCATACAATTGAAAAATATCATTAACTAACACAATTGAAAAATATCATTAACTAAGGAATTCAATTACTTTCTCTCCAGAAAGAGGTAAAGATATGTTAAAAAACCTCTCTAACCTTGCTAGGATGAAAAAAATATTTTTTATAAGATTTAGTTGCAAAAAACGCATCCTAAAAAAATTAGGTTTTAAGTTGAGAAAATTAGGTTTTAGGTAGAAGAAGGAATGTTTGCTCCAGTGGGAAGTTGGCGCTAGATTGGTGGACGATTCTGCTTGAGAGTTACTTGGCGATAGGTTGACAAACTAACCAGAAGTTATGTTCACTTGAGTGACCACTTGGTGCTAGATTGACGAGCATTCTTTTAGCACTCCGCTTAAGCTCTCACTTAGCCTTAGGTTAACACATGATCTTTGTTTGCTCAAAAATTGATTCAAACTCAATCATTTTGAAAATCAATCTCTTAGATGCTGGTTGAGTCCATGTTCTTGACGCCTCATCTTATGTAAGTTACCTGATTGTTCGGTCATTAGTTTATATATTTTTATTCATCTTTAATTTAGTTTTTGCCTTTATTTATTATTAATTCTTAGGAGTTATATTTTATTTTAATTTAATAATTAATTTATTTATTTTGAGTGATTTAGATCTTATTTTATAGGTAGGTATCAGATTTGGTTAATTTTAAGAAGTAACGAAAGCATATTAATATTAATCTTAATGGAAAGATCTTAACAATACAAATTCAATGATGTAAGTGGCATGTCAATCCGATTTCAGAGTATTAAATTATGAATTTTTAAATTTTAAAGAGTAAAGAAAATTGAGTGAGGGATTAAATTAAAAATTACTGTATAATTTGCCAAGAAAATTTGCCAAGAGTTCACCTATAAGATTTTGCAAAGACTGGAGTTGAAATCACTCCCATGAGTTTTAATTTAAGTGTGTTTAAGGTTAAAACTTAAATTTGGCTATAAAAAGAGATGTATTCAAGCCAATTGGAAAGAGAAAAAGAGCCGTAGAAAGGAGTCGCAAGAAGGAGCCATAAGAGAGGAAGCTCAAGAGCAAAATATGAGTTTTTATTTTTCCTTTTATTTTATTTATTGTTAGTTTATATTTTATTTTAATTTTTGTATTCTTAAAAACATGAATAGCTAATTTTCTTTATAGTTAGAGTTTGCATTGAAACCCTATACATGATTTATTGATGTTAAATAATTAAATTTTAATATTTTATTTAATGAATTCATATTCATTGTTTGAATTGAAAATTTATTATAAAGTTCTGTACTTGATCACCTTAGGATGATGTTTTAAATTATTTTAGTTGTGAATGCATATGGAACACTATATTGTCATCTTGTTAATGTGCAACAAGTAAGTAGCCTAAGAACTTATTCATATGAACTGGTTTCTGGGATATCTAAAATACACATCATATTCTAGGATCCTTGTGAAATTATATTTTCTAATTCTTAATGGGTTCTCACTTTTGAATTTAGGTATACACCATACCAAATTTCATGTAAAAATACACGTTTTATGTACAAACATGCATATTACATATATTAGGAGAATCAAATGCACATACATTACTAGCCCTGGGTATGTTGTAAACATCTTCATTAATAATTGCTAAAATTTAATACGATTATATTGATATATGATTGTCTAGTGATGGATTGCTTGCTTAAACTATCTTTTTTCATTGATTTCTTAACCTTGTGAAATTATAATTTTCGTTTCTTGTCTTAATTTTTCATTTAATTTATTTTCTTGTGTTTAATTATTTTAAATTTTCTGCAGAGTGGTTCATTCAATTTAAAGAAAATTTGTGTTAGTTTTTATTATATTATTTTTTTAGGATTTCATTTAATACAGTCTCTGTGGGATCGATCTTTGCTTATTGTACTATACTACGGTGATTTGTGTACTTGCAAAGTAAAACGTATTGAGATTTATTACTTATTTAAGTGTTGATTTCATACTAATAAGATTTTGGCGCTGTTGCTGGAGACTGTTATTTAATTGTAATTATATTTTTATTTATTTTATTTAATTGCGTAATTTTTATTCACTTATTATTATTATTATTATTATTTGCAAGATACTCATCAGTGTATGCAAGAACGACATTCATTGGGATTAGAACTTCTCCCCTTAGACTAAGAACTTGAGAAGACCATACAAATTCAGCAATAATCTCAACATTTGAAACATCCAATGGAAGAAATTCAAGTAGCAGTCAACAATGAGAAAAATCGAGTGGTCAATAACATGGAACATCCTTTGTGGGATTTTGCAGTACCTCAAGATACAAATTAACTTTCTTGTATTGTCTATTCGCAAACTGCAGCAGTAAACTTCGAGCTAAACTCAGGGATGATCTATTTGTTACCTCAATTTTAAGGGAATCTTAGAGATGATCCTTATATGCATATCAAAGAATTTTTTGATGTTTGTTCCATAATAAGGATGACAGGGATGAATGATGAAGATATCAAGATGAGACTTTTCCCTTTTTCATTAAAGGAGAAAGTAAAAGAGTGGCTCCATTCATTATCGCAATCATCGATCACTACATGGATTGACTTGGCTTCAAAATTCCTTCAACGATTATTCTAGCCCAAAAGACCAATAAAATCATAAAGGAGATCATGAGCATTCAACAACATGATAGAGAGGTTTTCCATGAATACTGGGAGATACATAAGCAATTGTTCAACTCGTGTTCATATCACAATATTCAAGAATGACTTCTCATGCTATATTTTTATGAAGGACTCCTGAACTCTGATCGAATGATGGTAGATGCTACTTCTGGAGGTAGATTAATAAATAAAAATGTAAAACAAGCAAAAGAGATATTTGAGAGTATCTCCGCCAATTCCTAACAATTCAATTACAGAAGGACACTACCAAAGAAAGCTGCAATGTATGAGGTCGAATTTGAAAAATTAATTAACTAATTTGACTAATCTCATGAAACAGATGATGCACCAACTCACCAAAGTTTGTGCTATTTGCTCAATGTCGGTTTATTTAAGTGAATAATGTCTAAGGATGTAAAAGCAAGAGCAAGCTAATGTGATGGGAACATATAACTAAAGGTCAAGAAATAATCAATTCTCGAACTCCTTTAATCTTGGATGGCGAAATCATCCCAACTTCAAATGAAGCAACAATTATAATGAACAAAAAATCAAGCTTCATGGTTCTAAGCTCAGTCTAACCAAGCTTATCAGCTTTATCAAATGGGACAGCTAACACAAGGGAAAGCTCTTCAAGATATTGTTATCTCATTGGCTAGGAGTACACAAAGCTTCATGCAAGAAACCAAATATTTCATGCAGAAAACCGATAAGTCTATTGCAAACTTAGAGCTTCAAATGAGACAAATTGCTTTAGCAATAAATCAAAGAGAGCATGGTAAGTTTTCTAGTCAAGTTGTTGTTAATTCTAATAATCATAAATAGGTTAAAACTATCACTTTGAGAAGTAGGGAAAAAGTTGGACAAAAAGATAGAGATAAGCAAACAAAAGAAAATAACAAACATTCCAAGGTAAGTCTAACTAGCTCTTCTAAGGTTGAATTAGATTTATTAACTATACCTTTTCCTCGCAATTTTATGAAGCCGATGAAGGAACAACAACAGAAAGATATCTTGTAAACATTTCAAAAGGTATAAGTGAATATAACATTACTTGATGCAGTCAAGCAAATTCTAAGCTATGCAAAGTTTTTAAAGAACTTGTGTACAAACAAGAGAAGACTCATAGAACATGAGACTGTGGCATTGAGTGAAGAGGTTTCAACAGTTCTTTAAAGAAAACTACTTTATAAATTGAAAGATTTAGGGAGCTTTACTATTCTATGCATTATTGGTGAACACAAGTTTAAAAAGGCTTTACTTGATCTAGATGCTTCTATTAACTTAATGTCTTTTTTTGTTTATGAAGCATTGAATCTAGATGAGCTAAAAGAAATAGTAATGAGCATTCAATTGGCTGACCAATCGATAAGATACCCAAGATGACTGCTTGAAAATGTCTTGCTTAAGGTGAATAAATTGATTTTACAAGCAGATTTCCTTGTCCTTGAGATGGAGGACGCCCCTATTCCATATAAAGAACTTCTATTAATTTTGGGACGTCCTTTCATGGCTACAGTAGGCACAAAGATAGATGTTCAGAAGGGAACTTTAACTATGACTGTGCAAGGAGAAACTATTGAATTTAAGGTATTTGATGCTTTAAAGTTTCCTAATGATGAACATGATTGTTTTTCTATTGACGTGTTAGATCAAATTATATAAGCGTTTTCAATTATACTCGAGGAAATAATCTATTAGAAAAGGCTTTGACTATTGATCTCAAAGATACCTCAAGTTAACATGAGGACTTGAATCACACCATCGCAGCTTTAGAAGCCAGCCCATTCATTCGAGGTAAGTATACTCCTTCTTTTGAGCCTTTACCTTTAACTAACTCCAAGCTTGTTCCTTCTATCGTTAGGGCCCCACAATTGGAACTCAAGCCTCTTTCAGAGTATCTCAAGTATGTATATTTGGCAGAAAAAGAAATATTGTCTATCATAATTGCTTCCAACCTTAGTCTACTTGAAAAAGAAAAATTGATACGAGTATTGAAAGAACACAAGATGGCAATAGGATAGAGCAAAGCTGACATCAAAGAAATTAGCCTCACTAAGTGCATGCATAGGATTCTTCTTGAGGGAGATTCAAAACCGACCAAGGAGGCTCAAAGGCGATTGAATCCAGTGATGAAAGAAATTGTAAAGAAAAAGGTCTTGATACTGCTAGATGTGGGTATCATTTACCCCATCTGTGATAGTAAGTAGGTGAGCTCAGTTCAAGTTGTTCAAAAAAAAATTGATATCACAGTGGTGAAAAATGAAAAGAATGAGTTTATACAGCAATGTATACTTACAAAATGGAAACCTTGCATCAACAAAATGTATGACACTTACAGGTTTCATTTATCAACCCCTAATTTTCTTTACTATGTCTGGCTGAAGACATTAAACTTAGCGCTACTGAGAGGCAACCCAAAGTGTCGATGGGTAACATTCTTTGAATCATGTAATATTTTTCGATCGACACCATTTTTTTTGTTTTATCTTATCTATAACTTTCCTTCATACGCAAATCTAAGTGTGCATCTTCCAACCTTTTCTCTTCATTTATGCTTTTGATTTCACCTATGTGTGTGCATGTTAAACATTGAGGACAATATTTAGATTAGGTTCAAGGGTTAGGTGGAATATATATTATTGCGTTTATTTAAAAAAAAAACATGAAAAAATGAAAAAAAATAATTTTTTTTAGTTGTGCTTTTGATTGATGATCAGACTCTGATGATAGAAACTTGATTGAAATTGAATATGGCTCTTAGAAAATGATAATATTGTCATTGTTTTTCCTAGTTCTTGTGTTAGATTCATTTTTATTGTGATTCTTTAAATTTTGAGCACTAATATCAACTCTTTCTTAATTTTATCTTAGAATTTAAATTTGCTACAACTTGAGTTGAGAATTTTAATTGATTAAATGATTGTTTGTCTTGATTCTTATCTCAATCAAATTACCTAGTTTGCACAAGGTCTATAGTCAGAAATAGCTACTTATAACTCTTAAGAGTGAAGCTATCATTGAGTAATTTGGCCCTATGTATCAACAGTATGTAGAGGATAATCTACCATGAGAAGAAGGCTACCTTAAGGGCTAGAGTGGAAGTTATTGACTAAGGAAAAAGTAAAAGAATAGAAATGATGCCTATGCTAAAAAATAAAATAAATGTGAAAAAGAGGAAGAGAAATAATAGAGATGGAGATGATAATGTTAGTTTGACTTACTCTTTTTATTATTCGAAGAAAGATTGTGGATATTGAGAATTTTGAAAGTGAATTTTGATTGAGTTGATTCACACATATACTATAAGGATGCAATGTGAGATGATGATACTTTGGAATTATGGTTAAAACTTTGGCAATATTTGAAATTTTATTTAAGCCATATACTTATGCAATTTTTTAGACTAGTTTTGTGAAATCATTTGAAGACTCTGTTATTTCTCAATTCTCTTTTTTTTAAGGCCATCTTTGAGATGTTTGTGGGTGTCATTTTTGTAAACACCTATAACTCGTTCACTAAGGCTGTTTAGGGGTTTAAAGACTTGTTGCATACGTTAAATGCAATTGCAATTTCTTGCGAAAGTAGTTTAATTAAGATTTTATTTTATTTATGTTTTTAGTTTGGTTGAGGACTAATAAAATCTAGGTTTGGGAGTATTTGTTTGGTCATTAGTTTATATATTTTTATTCTCCTTTAATTTAATTTTACCTTTATTTATTATTAATTCTTAGAAGTTATGCTTTATTTTAATTTAATAATTTATTTATTTATTTTGAGTGATTTTAGATTTTATTTTATAGGTAGGTATCAGATTTGTTTAATTTTAAAAAGTTGCGGAAGCATATCAATATGGATCATGATGGAAAGATCTTGACAATACAAATTCAATGATGCAAGTGACATGTCAATCCGACTTCAGAGTTATAAGTTATGAAATTTTGAAGTTTAAAGAATAAAGGAAATTAAGTAAAGGGTTAAATTAAAAATTACCATATAATTTGTCAAGGAAATTTAGCAAGAATTGACATGTAAATTGATTTTGCAAAGATTTAGGCTTAAATCACTGCCATGAGTTTTAAGTTAAGAGGTGCTTAGGGTTACAACCTAAATTTGGCTATAAAAAGATAAGTATTCACTCCAATTGGGAAGAGAAAAAGAGCCTTAAGAGAGCCGCAAGGAGGAGTCACAAGAGAGGAAACCCAAGAGCAAAATCTGGGTTTTTATTTTTCATTTTCTTTTATTTCTTGTTAGTTTATGTTTTATTTTAATTTTTGTTTTATCAAAAACATAAATTGCTAATTTTCTTTATAGTTGAGATTTGCATTGAAACCCTAAACATAATTTATTAATGTTAATTAATTAAATTTCAGTATTTTATTTGATGAATTCATGTTTATTGTTTTAATTGAAAATTTATTACAAAGTTCTGTGCTTAATCACCTTTGGATGATGGTTTAAATTATTTTAGTAGTGATTGCATATGGACTACTATATCGTCATGTTATAATTTATAACAAGTGAGTAGCTTAAGAACCTATTCATGTGAATTAGTTTCTGGGGTACCTAGGATACACATCATGTTCTAGGGTCTTTTTGATATTATATTCTCTAATTCTTAATGGGTTCTCACTTGTGAATTTAAGTACACACCATGCTAAATTTCATGTGAAAATACATGTCTTATGTACACACCATACATATTACATATATTAGGAGAATCAAATGCACATACACCACTAGCCCTAGGTATGTTGTAAATATTTTCATTAATAATTACTAATATTTAATTCAATTACATTGATATATGATTGTCTAGTAATAAATTGCTTGTCTTAACTATATTTTCTCATTGATTTCGTAACTTTGTAAAATTATAATTTTCGTTTCCTATTTTGATTTTCCATTCAATTTATTTTATAGTATCTAATTATTTTAGATTTTTCATAGAATAGTTCATCCAATTTAAAGAAAACTTTTGTTAGTTTTTATTATATTATTTATTTAAGATTGCATTTAATACAGTCTCTGTGGGATCGATCATTGTTTATTATACTATACTACGGTGATTTATACATTTGGAAGGTAAAACGTATTGAAATATATTAATTATTTAAATGTTGATTTCATATCAACATTGACAATCAAATTATTTTGTTGAAGGGGAATGTCAAGGCACGACAATTATCTTGAGGACTTGCTGCTAGCACTGTCCTTCAGTTTACCTGGTGGATTTAGGTAAGTTTTCAAATATTTACAATTATACGTTTATGATAAAACCATTTTACTTATAAAAAATTTCAAGTATGACTTAAAAACTCTTTTTACAGTTCATCATTTCCTTACTTTTATCCGATTTATCTTCTTATTCTGCTAATATGGCGAGAAAGAAGATATAAAGTTTGATGTGCATCAAAGTATAGGAAAGTATGGGCAGAATACTGTAGACTTGTCCTATGGAGAATAATACAATACATTTATTAGCACAAAGATTATGTTGTAACTGCTGGAGGCCTAGTGGTTCTTGTATCATTTTATGCATTTTCTTCGATAGTCATTGTTATTTGGTCATGGCCAATAGTTATGTAACTTAATTTACCTTTGTATCTTGGACATGAATATGTTGTTGACATGATAAAGAAAAAATCTAGTTTGGTAACTCTTCTATAATATCTATATTGCCGTCAATCTAAGATCTCAAGTGCTTTTCTTTTCTTTTTGTTGTTTAAGTGAATAATTGTTATCCTCACTTTTTTATTTTTTATTCTATACAAGTCTAAGTTTTATAGAGAGTTTGTATCAATATTTCATGTTTGGGATTTTTATTTCTAAGAGAGAAGTCTAGCGCCAAATGTGAAAGATTGATTTGTAATAAGCACATTGAGAAGCCATTGTAAAAATAAAAGTAGCTTTACTAGGATGATAGTAGTTACCTTTCATAAAATACACATATTTGTATCGAGTGTAATACTAAATATCCTAAAAATTTATCCCAAAAATGCATTTTAAATATAGTGACAAGTGAAGTGGAGGATATATTTATATGATTTCAAAATTATTTTAAAAGGTATAGTTGCTATAAAATAAGTTTATTACAAGAAGTGGAGGATATATTTATATGAATATCCTCATAACGAGTTTGGAATAGATTTGAAAAAATAAATTAAACGTAACAGGTATGAGACGAATATAGGCATGGATAGATAATCGTAAATATCCGTGACGGGTATTCGCAGATATATAATTATTTATTTTAAAAGTATCAAAATGATGACATTTTAATGTTAATATTAAAAAAAATATATCAAAATGATGTTATTTTGATGTTATATATAACACACTCATTGTCAATTACATTAAATTTTTTTTGTTAAATTTATATATTTAATATTCTTTTTTATCAACAATTAAATATTTATTAATTTATAGTAATACTAAATCTATTAATTTTTTGTTAAGATTAGCCTGTAAAATTAATACGTATATTGATGTCATAAAAACATTTATTATCTCTATCAAATAAATTACATGTATAGAATTGTTAATGATTAATAGAGTTTAAAATTTATTTCTTAAAAATTATTTTTATTTTATTTTTAAATTTACATAATTATTCTTAATATAGAAAAAAAGTGAGTCAAAACATTAGAATAATTTAATTAAATAAGTCATATTTTGAATTAATTATGTATAAATTTGTAAAATAATTGTGTATTTTTTTTATGGAATTGTTATTATATCACACAGCGAAAAATCGGTATGTTGACGGAATAGAGGTAGGGATATCCTACCCCTTTAAGTCTCAAACAAACCTGAACATGTAAACCTGTAATGCAGATAAATACAAATCATATGCATTAACTCATACACATATACTAAGGGCTTCATGCCCATTAACACTATACCAGATATATACCATTATACTCATATACAAAAGAGTATATGCACACATATTAATATATATAGAAATATACAAAAGTTACACTTATAATATGTATACATTATTAGGCGTCATGTCCAATGTACAAAATAGACAAAAATATTAACTCCTAGGTGACTGTATGGAGAATCTGGAATCTCAAAACTCTTCACAAACATCTCCTAGAATTCTCACCTACAAGTGAGTCCTATAACCACTGAAACTGTGGTGGAGTAAGTTTTGGGAAAAACTCAGTGAGTGGATATTGAAACCAAGAAAAATGATAAATTTTAAGTAAATTCAGTTTCGATATAAAATATGTTTAAATTAAAACTAATTTCAAATATAAACCATATTAACAGGACATCCATTGCATACTATTATGACTTCATAATTATAGCTTCAAAGAGTCAAGTGAAAACAAAGAAGTATATAGGGATGTGTACAGATTTCAGGTTAGATATCAGACTGTCATTCGCCCTTTACTTTTCATATGTACCGGTATATTCACAAAACACAAATCAAAATGTGCTTTCAGAGCACATAAACTTTCCCCCTTATGTCTCCATGTTAGAATTAAGTAAAAATTGAAAAAACGGATAACATAATGTTAGAAACATAGAAATCAGAAATAAAACACAATTAAAACATAATGGCAGCCTCTTGGCCTTAAAATCAGTATCTCAATAACTCCTCCACAACAATATATATATATATCTCAAAGTAAATCTCATATTCCATATAAAGTATAATGTAAATCAATTTATTTGTTATGATTTGACAATTAATACTCAATAAATACTTTCAACTTAGATAGAAATAAGTTAAAGAATAAATATCCATTCACCGATATAGTCAAAAAAACCAAATAGAAACTGGATCACTAGGGCTAGATGGTTGCTCCCTCGGCGTATCTATAGCATATTTATACTAATTAGCAACATAATAATTGAAGTACATATATTTGAAATTAACTACAATTTTAATTTACAACGAGATTTTCCCTTTTTTTGAATTCTATTTTTTTTTACAATATGAATCTTACAATTCATACCCGAGATATCGATTATACTTAACTCACTATTATTAACTAATTTTTACATGATAACAAATTATTTTAAAATCTAAATCAAGTACGAATATTATTGCCACTATTCATATCTTTCAACAAAAGTTAATTTCACATAATCTAACAACTAATTAATTTAATTCTATCCTAAACAAACATAATCGAAAATTTAATAAACAGTATCTCCGTAATGAACAGTATCTATTATTAAAAATTTATTTAAAATATGAAAATACGGTAACAATGGTGCTGGAAATCATACTAAGAGGTCAATTTAATCTTGAGACGTCTGAATTACGATTAATTGTGAAAAGTCCCAAATTATAAATAGTAACTCTACTTTCCTCCTTGTTTAATTGTTGGCCAAATCACTCAAATAAAGTGCCTAGAGTGTAGCCCATATTGAATATATGTGATTAGCAGTAAGAAATGATACTTTAATTGGTTATAAAATGAGTAATTTGAAGAAAATTAAAGAAAAATAAAAGTGAAGAAAAATGGAGCTCACAGGAAGAAAAAGAAATGGCCTATTTTTGCTTTTTGCTCATCTCAAATATAGATTAAAATATGAGTAAATGACTCATTTTCCCCTGAAAAAATTAAATAGGAATGAAGAGAAAAGAAATTGAAAAGGGTAAATATGTTATTTTTTACTTTCCTAAATGTATGTTGTGTTTCAGGCTTTAATTATCTCTCATATGACTTCGGATTTAACTTAAATTTAATTCATATCGATCGCCTTTGAGTCCTTTTTTAGTAACAACAAATCGTTTATCAATCAGATTTTTCAATCAACGCTAACTTTTATTTGAAGGTTAAGTGTATAAATAAAGTCTCAAGGAAAAATTTTCTAAACTTAACAAATTATTATTAAATAACTCTCAATAACTAAGTAAATATTAATACAAAGTTATTATCTCAATTTTCAACACCCCAACATAAAATTTATAAAATAACAAAATTGCCTCTCATGTATAAAATGACTAGATTGGTTTAAATTTTGATTATATTTTTTGTTGTATGTATTTGATATTTTATGTGAGTGATATATTTTATTTTGAATTAGTACCGAAAATTTATAATTTTAATGCTAAAAATCCCGCTAAAAATTCGCAGATATCCTCTCATGTTTGGTAAATATTAAATACCTATTTAAACGAGTTTGGAAATAAAATATCAAATTTACTACAATTTTGGTGCAAATTTGGTATTGAATTTTTTTAATGAATGTAGATGAAGGTTTTGAGATATCCATTTCAAATCCGATCTGCTACCATCCCTACCCTTAATTTATACTCAATCTTAACACTTTCTTATTTTTTTTCGACATTTGAGAGTATTTTTATTTTATTTTATTATGATAAAGTTGTAAATTAAAAGAAAAAAATCAGACATTGAGAAAGTAATCTACATGTGTAGTAATTATATTATTAAAATAATTTTTATCCTACTTTTTTTTTCCTTATCAATGGCTAATTTATTTTTCATTAAAATCATTTTATCTCTTTTTTCTCTCTCTAAAAATTTATCTTTATTTCTTTGTTCTCTTTTCACAAATTGATTCTATCTCTTTCTTCTCTCCTCAAAACTAAACCATCATTTTCTTCTTTATTTTTTTCCTCGTATCTTTGTTTTCTCTTCTTATTTCTTTTATTTTTTGGTTGCTTCTTTTTCTTCTCTAATTTACCAAAAAAAAAAAAGAGAGATAAAGAGAAAAGAAAAAGAAAAGAAAAGAAAAACGAGAAAATGAAGATAGAAATAAGGCTATTGAGGTTGTGTTTCATGGAGTTGTGTTTTGTAGTATAATACTGTAAACTCTCTAACAAACTATTGAAGACAAAATAATATGATATTATTGTATGATTGTAATATTGACTATGTTTTTCATTCTCATTAATTGAAATAATTTTGTATTTTATTCAACAATATTAATATGGCACATTAATATGATACAAGAATTTGAGTTAAAAATTATATTTTTAGTATTATTTTAAGTCTATTTAGTTAATGAATCTATTTAGTCTATATGTCTATTAGTTAATAAAAAAAACTATTTAAGTTTTTATTTCTAAATAAGATCAATAATTATATATCAGTTTAACTATTAAAATTTTAAAAATAATACTATAGACCCAAACCCTTCAGTATTTTAATATTTTAAATATCAAATGATAATATTTTATGTTAATAAGTTATTAAAAGTTGTAAACTAATTCAACTCATCTTATCCAAAGCCTTTTGATCTATTTTGTTTGTAGCGACGACCATGGGTTTTAAAGGGTTTTAGGTTCTTAAAGTGTGACCCCTATTGATAAATGATAAAAAAAAATTTTATTATTTGATTGAAAATTAAATTCAAACTTCTTATTTACTGTTTCACATTAACAAATTAATTTACCAAAATTTAATTATAAAAACTAAGCAATATTGAAAACTAGCCTTTTTGTAAACCCTGTTTTTTAAACATAAGTATAAAATAGTCATTGTATAACATTTATATTCACATGTGCATTATTAACAGTTAGTTGATATATTATCGAGACTTAGGTGAACTTAAGTTAGTTTAATGTGTTTTTATTAAATTGTTTTACAAGAGGGATTAATGAATTTTAAAATGTGTTGAAAGTTGTTATAAAAAAAAATATGCAAGCCAAAATGTTATGCAATATTTTTAAAGGAAAAGTTTTAGCTCAATTGTCCGTAGTATATTGAATATGATTCTGATCAACAATGTCGATATATATATATATATATATATAAATGGATCAGCTAGTATACCAAATGATTATGCATCTATATGTATTGATTAATATGGATTTCAATATGTTACCCTACGTTGACGCATACAGCGGTCTCGCTACCTGATGATTATGCATATATATGTATTAATTTATTAAGGGTGCAAGTCAATAGTTGATGAAGTGATCGATATCTTTATAAAAGGTATTGATACTTGCAAGTCAGAGACTTGGAAAGAAACTACAAGTTGACCAGATTAATACATATGGAGAAAGTATCGACACATTTAGAAACAAAGAATTTAAAACTAATTATAAGATAAAGCAGGTCGATACCTTTATCAAAGGTATCAATACATTGCAAATGTACCAATACATAAAGATAAATGTATCAATACATTGTGTCGAATAAAATTTTATAATCAAATTTTTATAAACAAATCGATACCTAACTTAATGGGATTGATACCCAATCCAAGAGGTCGATACCCAGCCTAAAAGTATCGATACTTTTGGCTAATCTTGTAATGCCCCGGCCTTCAACCTGGTTATCGCCGACCCAAACCTGGACTACTGAGTTACCGTGTTACAACCCAGTATTCCTCACGGGCTCACTGAGTAGGAATTTGTCTCCTTTGGGTTCTCCACCCTCAGGGATTTGTTTCTTCCCAAATACCTTTGGAAGTTCGCCTCCCTCACCCATTGAACTCAGGACCTTCACTAGAACAATTGGTACTCACTTTCCTAAGGATTACTCCTTAAAGTGGAGGTCATGGGTTTAAGGGGTGAGGGAAGAGAACTTTCTAGAGGTATTTAAGAAGGAACAAATCCCTACAGGTGGGAAACTCAGAGGGAACAAATTCTTGCTCAGTAGGCCCGTGAGGGACACTGGGCTATAACGTAGTAACTTAGTAGTCTAGGCATGGGTCGGCAGGGAGCCGGCAGTAAACAGGTTGAAGGTCGGGGCATTTCAAATTTGGGAAAAATTTAATGGGTAATTTAGAAATTTCTAAGATTTCTTAACGGGTAATTTGGTCTTTTTGCCTATATATATATATATATATACACCCATGGGGGGATTCATTTCCCCGTTGTTTTTCATTTATTTCTCACACTCTTTCTCTTTTTAAAAACACATTTCAATTTCTTTCTCTCTCATTATCTTCTAATTCTCTTTAAATCCTTTAAGTTTTTTGTCAAATCTTGCTTACTTAGTAATTACCCGTTTTTTCCTTTATAATTTAGTATCAATATTGGCTTAGAAACAACAAGGAGAGGCAAGAAAGGAACTAAGATTTCGAAGAGAAATTTGGGTTTTTCCGTTCAAATTGCAATTTAAGGTTTTTAAAGACTTCTACAGGTTATCGGTAAGTTTATTAATCTATTATAAGAGTAATTTTAAAAATTTGAATATGATAAAAACTTAGAGCTTACTGTTCATTCAAGATTTACTTTCATTTCATGTAAGAAATGTAGATTTGTATTAGTTTGAGTTAATTGGAGTAGTTTGGTGGTCAAATATGAGTTAATTCTCATTTGGAGTATGTATATTCGTCTAAGATGAAAATTTGAAATCTAAATAAATCAGCCATGGGATTTCGTTGTTGAAAATCGGATAAACGACCTTAGTTAGTTAAGCCTTGTAAAGTGAAATGTGTCAACTAAGAGATTTTAGCTATGTTCTACAAGCATTACGTTTAATGCATTTAAGTATAATTAGTTGGAGCGTGAAATTCATTATTATATGTATATGTGGTATTAGGCTTTGAGAACTTGGGAGAAGGATTAAGTGGGCCCAAGGAACCTTAACGGGAGTGGTTACCATCCCCTTGTATAAGGACTTGCCATAGACTTTCTCCTTACACATATTTATATATACAGGAATATGTGTATATAAATGTGTGTTATACTTATATATACGCTTGTGTGCTAAACAAACTGTTTTATTGTTAAAGTGAAATATGAAATGAACCTGTTTATAATTGATTTACATTGATATTGTGATGTTTTACTTATATGGTCTACTATTGAAAATTTTATGATATAAATATTGAAATGGTCGGGGAGGCCGAAATTTATTTATATGTTTTAAAATCATTATTTGAAAATGATTTAATTATACATGTATATTGGTGATGTAGCCAGTGGGCCGAATAATGTTATATGGCCAGTAGGTATGCTTGTATTTACTATAGCTACAGTAAAAGTCGTAGTGAGGCTAGTATAAGAGAGAAAGTCCATGGTAAGCCCAATATTTGCGGTTATAGATAACTTATAGAAAGTCTTGACAGCTTGATAAGGATATCTTGAATTTGATGAATTATGAGAACAGTCACTTATATCACCAAGTGACTATTCGGGGCCAACATTAGTGAGATGGGTGGTTAGTTTTATAAATGTATGTTTTACTAAAAATAAATAATTTTATAAAGCATACAAAATAGTTTTTTATTGATAGAACTTATTGCATATGATTTTATGTATGAAAGACTTAGTTATGGTGTCGACATTGCCTCAGCCAAGGTAACAGTCTAGAAAGTATGGCCAACCCGATTTGGTTGTTTAAAACTGTTTGCAGACAACAAAATATTTTCTGGTTATATGATTTCAATGAATATGTATATATACTTTGAGTATATGTTGTAAAGAAAATTCCAATATTTGGATTTTGGAAATGCTTGTGCATGTGTATATATATATATGTGTGTGTGTGTGTGTGTGTGTGTGTGTGTGTGTGTGTGTGTGTGTGTGTGTGTTTGTGTGTGTATTTATTTACTTACTAAGTATAGTTGTATACTCATCCCTCACCATTTTAGCTTTCAGGTTAAGTGTATTAGTACTCATCGGTTCAGTAGTAGTTGTGGAGAGCTTTCGGTGTTCAGGATAAGTTTTTCTTGACTCACAGGTATATATATTGTCCCACTGGATAAATGTATATGAATTTTATAATATATTTGTAAACCAATTGATTTATGTAAATATTTATGTGTGTTTAACTCGAACCAAAATGATTTTATAAATATTATTTATATGTTGTGAATGAATTAATTATGAATGATCAATTCTTTGATAATGATCCCATGGATGTGAGTTACTATTTTATAAAGTATTTTCAGGTTTTGATGATCTACAAATAAACATTACAGGCTTTCTTAATACATTTCGAATGTAGAGGGTGTATTATGAGGATTTGTGAGGATTGTCATGGGTGAGGATTGTCATGGGTAGACTCTAGATTAGGAACATGATACTTTTCAAATCTCGAACTACAAAATCACTAATTAAGTCTACATAATCAAGTTTTTCTGCCAAAAAATTTTCAATAGAAAACATAGCTAATTCATTTAATTTTTTTTTGGGACATGGTCGATTAAAGGTAAGATTTGATCAAGTTCAACTTTGAAAAGCTTTTTTCTGAGATGCAATAGTAGTTAGCATAGTTAACAAAATTCTATATGAAACCCATACATTTGGAAAACAATTATCCGTGACTTCAAATGATTTAACATTTTGATTGCTTTCTTTTTTTTATTTGGTAAAAGATCTCTTAAGATAATTAACTCTAAAAATAAAAAATCAATCCTATCAATATCAGCAATGTCATCATGTTTCAAAAACTCTTCAAGATGTTAGCAAGAAGCTTTTAAACTATTTAGATCTAAAAAATTTAACTTTTCCAAATCATTCAAGAACCAAAAAAACAAAAAAAAAAAAAAAAAACAGTCCACAAATAATTTTTCATCAATAAGTAATGTTTCATTATCTTTTCTCTATCTTTTCTTCTCTTTCACTGTCTCTCCCTCACAATTTCTTCTCTTTTTTTTTTTTTTACTTTCTCCTCCGTACATTTTTGCTCTACAAATTTGCCTCTTTTCTTTAAGTCACTCTTTTGGCTTTTGTTTTTGATAAACTTAGTTATAAATAATGCAACTAAGTGTGCTTACCTTGCTTTTTTAAAACAAAAAAAAAAATCAATTTAAAAGCTTGCACACAATAAACAAAATAATAATTAAAAACAAAATTACTTATGTTATGAAATGAGCTGGTTGAGTAAAGCTTACAAAAAAAAAATGTTTAAATAATTTTTTTTTAAATTTTTAACTAGGTATTATAACTTAGGCCACATTTAGAGTTTAATGTTAGGCTAAAAAAAGAACTGTAATGCACAACTAGTCTTAGACTTGGGCCCCTTAAACTTGGACAAAATTTTAAGTCCCCAACCTGTAAACCTTGTTTTTTTAGTGCAAGTGTAAAATAGTTAATTTATGACATTCATGTTTACGCATGCATAATTAAATGGATAGTTAACACATTATCAAGGTGTATGTAAATATAAATTAAGTTTAATGATATAAATACCATGAAGTTAAAGTTATAATTTAGAATTTAGCATAAGAAGGATTTCAGAATAAAGCCCTACGCTGATGCACTTAGCGATCTTGAAATGTTAAGGGTGTTTGCCGATACATGCTGAAGAGGTCGACATTTTCAAACACTTTGCAAAGAGGTCGATACTTGAAGAATAAGTCTTGACACTCGGGCTTAGAAAATTTTTCAGAATGTGAATTGTATGAAGGTAGCGACACATGGGATACAAGTATCGACACTTTTGTCAAAAGTGTTGATACTTGAATAGGAGGTATTAACTCTTTGCTCCCAGAAAATTTCAAACATATTGACTTTAAAAAAAAAAAAATCGATCTTTCTATGAAAGTGTCGACACTTAAGTCAAAAATATCAACATTTTCACAAGAGTGTTGACACTTTAGCTTAAAGCATCGACACTTTGGGTTGACAGAATGCGAAATTGAGAAAATTTTGGAGCAATTTATGAAATTTCAAGACTCATTAAGGGTAAATCAGTCTTTTCACCTACATGTATAAATACCCATGAGGAAAAATTATTTGCATGTGTTCTCATTCATTTCTTCTATTCTCTGTCAAAAAACACATTTTTCTCTCCCTCTCTCTTGGTTTTGGTCAAATCTTTCTAAATCCTTGGCTTATACTTGCAAATGTATATTGTCAAGTGAATACCCATCACACTCTTATTAATTTGGTACTAATATTAGCCTAGAAATAGCAAGGAAGAATAAAGGAGGAAATTAGGGTTTCGAAACAAAATTGGGGTTTTACCGATTTATCGACAATTTGCGATTTCTAAAGATTTTTACGAGTTCCTGGTAAGTCCATTAACTCAATTGATGTATGATTTTAGAGATTTTGAGCATTATGGATTTTAAAGTTACTGTTTACCTAAAAATTTACGTTGATTGTCGCATAGGAAATATAGAATTGTGTAGAATTACAAGAAATTAAAATTATATAATGTTAAATAAGCATTAAATAGCATTTGAAATGAATATACCCATTTTAGACATAAATGTGAAATTTGGAATGTATATATTTCGTGTAAAACAAAAAAAAAAGAATTTGAAATATTAATGACCACGGGGTTTTATTGTTGGAAAATCGATAAATGGCATAGTTAGTTAAGCATCGCGAAATAATATGTGTCAACCAAGAAAATTTAGACATGTTTTCCATGCAATTGCATCTAGTGCATATTTGTTAACTAATTGGAATCTTAGAATTTATAAATATATGCATATGTGGTATTAGGTTTTGAAAACCCGAGTGAAGTATTAAGTAGACACAAGCATAGTGGGAATGATTATCCTACCTTTTATTGTGAGTAAATTTATATATGCAAGAATTATGTAAATATATATATATGTAAGAATTATGTAAATATATATATGTATTATATATGTATGTATTACTTGTGTGTTACACAAGTATTTTCGAATATTAAAGTGAAATGAGAAATGAACATATGTTTATGTAATAAAATCTTAATATTGGAATAATATGTTAATTGGTTTGCGGTTTGAAATTGTTTGGATAAACATGCTAAACGGCTGAGGAGATCTGATATATTTATGTGATTTATAATCAATATTTGAAAATGAATTTTTTTAAATTATGCATGTATATTGGTAATGAGGTCGGTAAGGCTGGCTAATTATTGTATATATAGGGAGGTAGTCTATAGACAGATCAATTGAGATGCCATATAGGTGAGTGGAACTGCAATAGGGTTGGTATAAGAGGAAAAAGCTATAGTAAGCACACTGTGTACTGAGCATGTATGTGCTATTATAGAGACCCTATGAAAAATTCTGGCAGCTTGATAGAGATTTTAAGGATTTGACGGATATGACGAAAGCATTTACTTTATTACCAAGTGACTACCTAAGATCAATATCAGTAAGACAAGCGATTAATTTTATAAAGGCATATTTTATATAAAATAAATGATTTTACAATGCTTGAGAAATAGTTTTCTGTTTTATAAGTATTTATTGCATATAGTTTTTATGCATAAAAAGCTTATTGATGGATTTCGCGTTACCTCTGTTAAGGTAGCAGTCGAGAAAGTATAACCAACCCAGTTTGATTATTAAATTAAATGCAGACCTATAATATGTTTTACAGTCATTTATTGTAAATAAAAATGTGTATATATATATATATATATTTTCGAGTATGATATTAATAAAATCTCAATATTTGATAATTTAGAAATGTGTGTACATTTATGTATATATGTATATATGTATTTACTCACTGAGTATAGTTGTATACTCACCCCTTACAATTACAGCTTTTAGGTTAGAAGCCTTAATACTCGTTGGGCTTATGGTAATAATAGAGAGCATACGACACTCTTGGCAGATTTTTCTTTCTTCACTCACATATGTAATTTGAGTCCACTAAATATAAATTTTCTAAGATATATGTAAAGTATTGTAACTAAATATTTTTGTAAGAATTTATTATTTTGTTCAATCCATATGTAAATGATTTCTAAAGTGATATTTATATAAATCGAACATGTTGTGGATGAATTGATCACGAAGATCAATTCTTTAATGTTGATAATCTGAAAGATGAGAATTTATATTTATAAAATGTTTTCAAGTTTTAAGTTATTGACAAGAAAGTCTTACAAACTCTCTTGATACATTCGAAGTATATAGATTATATTATGAAGGTCTGTAAGTCACGGATCGACCCCAAGATCGAGGCGTAACACAACCAACTGCATGTGTTGATGTCCCAAAGTCGCCAATGTTCGTTTGCTAGTTTTTTTTTTTACAATAAAAGAGTAACATTTTATTTATATTAATTGTAACAAATTGTGAAATAATTTTATTCACAATTCATTCAATTTTTATTTTTTAAATAAAATAAAAATGTTTTATTTTGATCAATTGTGTAAATAGTAAAGTAATTTTATTCCATGTGTTTATTTATTTTTTTTATTTTTAGATAAAATAATAATATTTTAATTAATTAAAATTTTAAAATTTTGTTCTATTATATATATTAATCTTTTTAAAATTTTTAAATAAAAATAATAATACGAGTTATTAAATTTCGTTTGTATATAATTCAAATTTTAATATATATATATATATATATATTAAAAATTGTGAGGAGAAGTTATTAACATTTATTTGTATACAATTAAAATTGTAATAATCAAATATACATTATTAGAAAGTATAGGAGGAGTTTTTGAAATTATCCTTAACTCATTTCAATCGACCAATATTATTAAGGATATCAATCTTTTTCTTAAACTTGAGGGTAACATGCGTGGATACTTGAAACTTGTAAACTAATCTATATTTTTCCTAAAGGGTATTCTAACATTAGAGTTGAGTTTTCTGAGAGTTGACATCATAGAGTTCGGAATCCTATTATACTACAATAGTAACATAATTTGAGGGGATCAAAGTCTGTTCGAGTTTGGAACTATTATGGATTGGGCTCTACAATTTGAGCTTACTACATTTTTAAAAAGTTTTAGGTCTAAAAAATATAATCTAATATTGTAGCTTTGATATTGAAAATCAAAGTAAAACATGTACTGAATTAAGCAAGTTAAGCCTACTAAATAATGGAGAAAACATGCTTGACAGGTCTGGTTTGAATTGAGAAAATATTTACGTATATACGTGATAGACCAGCGTAACAGAGTGTTCAATTTTAAGTACTTTGAGTGATGTAGCAGAGGAGCTTCAAGAAGAGGTGGTCAAAACATAATTGCTTATCGAGGACCGATGATATAGAATAAAGTAGCGAATAGCTACTAGAAATATTTGCTTTTATGTTTACATTAGTGGTGTTGGTTAGGTTGCTTTACATAATTGTATTGGGAATTATTTTAATAAGTGTTGGTGATATGTGAGAGGAGTCAGCTTTTGAATATTGTAATCACGACGCACTTCTACCGTAAGAGTAGTTTATTCCAATTGCATTCTCGGTACTCATAACTTGGTATAAGAGTCTGACACGCACAAGTTGCATGAAGGACAACTTCGTTCTGCTACAGATTCTACTAAGACTCGTAGGCAGATGCGGGGCTTGGAATATCAACTTAAGGAGGTTTTGGAATCTTTGACAGGGTTTCAAGATCACATGGAGAAATCGTCACATTCTTATATCGACAAAGGATATTTCACCAAAAACAGGATGGGAAAAGAAGATGGACACGGGCATGCCAAACATTCTAGAACTATCAAGATGGAATACCCTCGTTTCTCAAGCGGTAATCCGACAGAATGGCTTAATAGGGCTACGCAATATTTTGAGTATCAGGAAATTGTCGAAGGTCAACAGGTTGCTTTGGCTTCTTTCCACATAAAAGGTAAAACAAAAAATCAATAGTGGCAATGGCCCAAACGAGTGTAAAAAAGATGAAGGCATGACTATCACACGACAGACGTTCGAGAAGAAGTTGATAAGCTGTTTTGGACCCATGAGGTATGAATACTTCGACGAGGCATTATTAAGGGTCAAACAAACAGGCTCTTTGCACGATTATCAAAAGGAGTTTGAGAGTTTGGTTAATCGAATTCATGGGTGGCCACAATAAGCATTAATTGGAGCATTTTTAGGAGGCCTTAAGGATAAAATAGCGGATGAGGTTAGGATACCAAAGCTTAGAGCACTTCGAGATGCCATTAATGTGGTATGAATGAAGGATGAGCAAATAGTCAGACGAGGAAAGCAACTAAGAACTCGATAATTCTCACAAAGGTTCCTTCTTACGAGTCAAACCATTACAACCATAATAACGATAAAACAAGTGGTAGGATCCCCAATTAAACGATTGTCTTGAGTAGAGATGCAACGCCGTCTAGAACGAGGACTTTGTTTTAATCGCAACGAATGCTTTACACTTGGACCCCGTTGTAAGACACCTCAGCTAGTTTTGATCATGAATGGACTATGGGAAGCAGGGGAGCCTAAGGAAGTGGTGATACTTAGGAGACCTCTCATCAAAGAAATGAAGTGAGAGGAGTTGGAGGAAGACGCAAAGATGCATTTTTTGGGTGGAAAAGACATCAAACCGTGAAGCTTATGACTCTCATCAACAGATAACCAGTAATAGTTTTGGTGGACAGCGGCTCAAGTCACAATTTCATTAGTGAATGATTAGCTTAACTGTTAAGATTGTCGGTCACCACTACAGAGAGCTTTGCTGTCAAAGTCGAAATTGGAGGCCAACAGCCTTGTCAAGAGAAACACAATGCAGTTCTTGTGGAAATTGAAGGCATCACATTTAAAATCATTTTGTTTTCTTCGGCTTTGCAGGGTTTGGATGTAATCCTTGGAGTGCAGTGGCTTGAAAGCTTGGGACTTGTACTCTGTGATTGGAGAAACCTAACCATGAGATTTATCTAGTAAAGAGATTCTAAGGTACTTCACAGTCAGCAAGATTCTACCACCAAGGCTATTATTTGCATCATGGTCAAAGAACTAGAGGAATTTAATTCCAAGGAGACTACACCAAAGAAGACAAAAGAAATATAGGAAGAATTTTCTATCCTCTTTTAGGGCCACGTTCCCTTCCTTCCCTTCCTTCTTACATAGTTAATGATCATCAGATTCCTCTAAACGAAGGAGCAATAACAACAAATGTTCATCCTTATCGATATCCATATTTCCCACAGAGAGAAATTAAAAAGCAAGTAACTGATATGTTGGAAACATGGAGCATTCGACTATGTCAAAGTTCTTTTTCTTCTCTAGCCATTTTAATTAAGAAAAAAGGATGGATCATGGAGATTTTGCATTGATTATCGGGCATTAAATGAAGTAACAATCGAGGATCGCTTCGTAATTCCAACAGTAGATGATATGGTCGATGAGCTACATGGTGACAAATATTTTACTAAACTGGATTTGAAGGTCGGCTATCATTAAATACGTGTACACACCGACGATATCCACAAGACAACATTTCAAACTCATAACGGACACTATGGATATTTAGAGATACCTTTTTATTTGTGCAACGTACCCTCAACGTTCCAAGCCACTATGAATTCAATTCGGCCTTACGTAAATTTGTTTTATATTATTTTATTTTATGATATTTTGATTTACAGTGGAACATGGCATGGACAATTGAAACATATTCGGGTAGTTTTTCAAATTCTGTACCAACAATAACTTTTTGTTGAAATAATCCAAGTACGTGTTTGGTCAAGAAGAAGTAGATTACCTATTATCTATTATCTCGTATGAAGGGGTGCACATGGATGATAGCAAGACAATGGCAATGAAGAGGTGGCCTAAACCAACAACAGTAACTCAACTTAGGGGGTTTCTCAGACTCACTGGATATTATCTCAAGTTCGTGAAAGACTATGGTTTGATCGTTGCTCCTGTGACTCGGTTACTAAAAAAGGGCCAATTTACATGGAATGATCAAGCAGAGCAAGACTTTGAAGCTCTCAAGACAGCTATGTGTTCTACACCAGTATTAGCAACTTCAAATTTCAATGGCATGTTTATTATTGAAGTTAATGCCTCATATCAATAATTAAAGCCGTAATTTCAAATTAAGGAAGGCCTGTAGCATTTTTCAGTTGAGCATTGGGTCCACGAAAGCGCAACTGGTAAATTTATTCAAAGGAGATGTTGGCTATTCTAGACGCAATTGGGTGGTAGGGTGAAAATTTTAAATTATCAATGCAACCTCAAATTCTTTCTTGCAATGAGTGACCACTCCAGAACGATATAAGTGACTCACAAAGTTGGATATAAATATGATATTGTTTAACATCCAGGGATAGAAAATTCAGCGGCTGCTTCACTTTCTGGAGAATTAGGATCTCTAGCTCCAAATGCTATATCGGGACCTTAGTTTTCTATTTCGAGTGAACTACCTGCTACACGGGAAAGTCTACTCCATCTGAGCCTACAGATTATAAGTACGCTGGAAAATTGTTATGGTTCAGAGGACTATTATTGTTACACGGGAGAGTCTACTCCATCTGACTACTCCATTTCAAGCTCCTTACGAAAAGGCCCCGACATACACTCATTTATTATATACCAGCAACTACATTGGTTAATGAAGTTGACATAAAATTAATGGATAAGGATGAGTTGCTGAAATAATTAAAAAGTAATTTGGATAAGCTCATAATAGGATGAAGCAACACATTCATGCATTAGAATAAATGACTCTTTTAGTCAAGGGGATTGAGTTTATTTAAAATTGCAACCATTTCATCAACAGTCAGTGTTTAAACGAGCACATCAAAAATTGGCGAATAAATTATTTGGTCCTTATAAAGTTGTATGGAGGATTGGGAATGTGGCCTATCAACTTGAGCTTTCTGAGTGGTCCAAGGTGCACCCAATGTTCCATATATCAAATCTTAAGAGAAGAATTGGTGATGGGCAGAATACATATAACTCAACACCTACAGTTTCAAACGAAGGCAGTCTTCATTTAGAACCATGCAGAGTTAAGGAATACTGTTGGGTGAAGCACTAAAAGAAGTTTGTGAAAGACATGGTGTGGAAATATTTGCCGGAAGCAGAGGCTACGTGAGAGTATATTGTCCGGTTGAAGCAGCAGTTTCTTAACTTTGACCCAGAGTTATCGGTATCGGGTGTACTGGCCAATACGCTCCGTTTCGATCCTTAAACGGAACAAACACATCACTGTTTCGTTTCTTCATTTGCTTTGCTCGGCACGCTCCAATCCCTCCGTTTCGTCATATTTCGCCTGTACCGCCTAAAATTTTGTTCTCCGGTCCAGTACTGATAATTTTGTTTTGGAGAGCTTCACGAAGGAACTGGTCGACCTGATTTACAGCATCCTCAAAAACTTTCTCTAATGCCGCCGAGGAACCGGAGCCCAAAGCGGCATCAGTGAGGTCTTTATGTGCGTTGGAATCAAGTTTTGATGAAGAAGAGAGACCCAATTGGCTCATGGTGGCGTTCAAATCGGTGACCTCCCATGACTCCGAGGCTTCAAGATCCTCCACCACAGAGCCCTCCATCAATCGACTTTATATAGAGAGAAATCGCGAGAAACAGAAATTAGGGTTTTTGATTTGCGAAAAAGAAAACGAAAAGGACGTGAAGGGGGGGGGGGGGGGGGGGGGGGGGGGGGGAA
>JAXCLQ010028439.1:0-27708 GCA_035584115.1 Cedrela odorata
CTATTCATTAAGAACTTGAATGGTGCTCACAACTTTTAATCTTCTACTCTTTGATCAATTAAAGAATTTAAACTAATATCTAATTATAATCAAACATGAAAGTTTTTGTAACAATAAAATTGATTAACTTTTTATACTGAACCTAGAACACATGTCAAAAGACTAGATTTTTGTAACAATAAGATTGTGATGAATATTTAACAGACAAAATCCACCTATTATTAATCACATTAAAAATTAAGCATAAAAATATGCAGAAAATTAAACAAAAGCTAAAAATAAATAATAAAAATTAAATATAAAAAATATTTTATATAAAATTTCAACTAAAGGACCCAAACCCACAAGTAAAACTACTAAAGGGTTAAAGCCTAAAAATAAGGATACCAATGGGTTTAAGTTTATAAATAAATGCTGCAAGCTTAGAACTAGGAAATAAATGGCTTAAGTAAAAAAGGAGAGTTATATTTAATTACGAGGATTATGAACATTTGTCGAGTGCTTACACTTAAATATGTGAGGACCTCATATAAAAGGAGATCCTCTTTAATTACGAGGACTATGAACTTCAGTCGGGAATTTCCACTTAAATATGTGAAGAACTCATATAAAAGAAGAGTTATCTTTAATTACAAGGATTATGAATTCCTACTGAGGACTTACACGTAAGTATATGAGGACTTCATATAAAATGAGAGTCTTAGTTAATTTCAAAGACTATGAACTCTTGCCGAGAACTTATATTTAAATGTGTGAGAACCTTATATAAAATGAGACTCTTGGTTAATATGAGACTCCTACTGAGAACTTACACTTAAATATGTGAGGATCTCATATAAAAAGAGAGTCATGTTTAATTATAAGGATTATGAACTTCTATCGACGATAAATACTTAAATGTAAGAGGACCATATATAAAAAGAGAGTCTTTTTTAATTACAAAGATTATAAACTATGGTTATCTCCTTAGGGCAAGAACCCAACTACAAAAAATGCAAAGTAAACGACTAAGAATCCACCAAAGTGTAAATATTCGACTATTTACAAAAAAAGAAGATAATAAAAATTTTACACTTAATATGATACATAAAGAAATACACTGGACATTATTTTAAAAGGCCACAAATGCCATATGGCATGATTTTTAGAAGCCACGTATACCACATAACACTAACATTATGATACCTATCAAAAAGAATGCTTCAACATTAGTCAAATCAAAAGGCTAAGTATAAAAGCTTGAAGTTCAACTGAGGATATGACGTGTCTTACGGAAGTTTAGAGTAAGTTTGGGTGCTTGAAATTCGTCACTGTGCAAAAGAGTGAAATTATGAACACTTAAAACTCTTCAAATGTTGCCAAAATAAGAAAATATTGAAGTAAAAGCCAAGTATCAAGGCTTAAAGGCAATGACACCAGCTAAGGAAATCTACCCCTAAATTTGACTAAAATTTGGATAAAAGAAGATAAATTTTGGATTAACACTCTAAAAGATATATAATTTCATTCAGCTGAAAAAAATCCCAAAATGGAACAAAAAAGCCTTTTTATGAGCATTACAAATTTGTTTAAATAAAAAAAAATAAAAAATTTACATAAAAACTACAAGCATTATATTTAATAAATATCTCCAAGCATTCAGCTGAAACTTTAAGTTTATGCTTCTAAAAATAAGTTTTATTTCCAACCAAAGTCTTTTAAATACTCTCAATAAATATTGTTCCATATTAGCTTCCTTTTCCAATGAATCACATAAAGGCTGTTTCATGACTTTGACTGTAAATAATCAATTAAGGTTAAATGAAGTGTATGGACTAAGAAAATCATGGGCTGGAAGAATTTGGGGTTTTTTCTTTTTCTTATTTTGCAACAATTTACCTTATGGGGCTAAATTAAAGATTGATTTATCTTACAACAAATTCATATTTGACTTGTCTAAACAGAATTTACATCATCCTCCTTAGGTTAATGAGGATTTACCCTCAAATCCGCAAGGTTATCATCTTCCAAATATGGAGACAAATCACCCATAGTAAACGTAGTTGAGATTACTCCATATTCACTTGACAAATTAATCTTGTAAGCATTATCTCTAACTCGTTTAAGTACCTCAAATGGATCGTCGGCTCTTAGTGCCAACTTATTTTTCCTCTAAGATAGAAACCTTTCATTTCTTAGATGAACCCAAACCATGTCTCCAAGCTAAAAGTGGGCTGGTTTTCTTTGATTGTTGGTTTGTTTCTTGTAGGCTTCATTAGACTTCTGTAGTTGGACCCAAACAAATTCGTGTAGTTTTTTTTCATTGTTTTGGTGTTTTTCTCTACATCCACACTTATTTGCATATCAATTGGTAATGAACTTAATTCAATAAGAGTGATAAGATTGATGCCATACAATACATCGAATGAAGAGTGTCCAGTTGTAGAACTTGGAGACATACTATAAGCAAACTTAGCAAGTGCTAATTTGATATCTCAATCCTTCAAGTTCTTGCTTACCAAAATTCTTAGAATAGTTCCAAAGTGCGATTTTTTACCTTAGTCTGTCCATCGATTTGAGGATGGTGTGAAGTGCTAAAGAGAAGCTTGGTACCAAACATTCCCCAAAGTGTCCTCCAAAAATGGCTGAAGACTTTAGTATCTTGATCTGACATAATTCTCCTTAGAATACCATGCAAATAAACAATTTCTTTGACGAATAAATCAGTTACATGAGAAGAATCATCAGTTTTATGGCAATGAATGAAATGTGCCATCTTAGAAAATTGATCCACAATCACCATAATTACATTTTTTCCCTCTATGTTATTGGCAATGCAATAATGAAATACATGCTTAAATCTTCCCAAGGCTGCTCTAGAACTGGTGATAGAGTGTAAAGGCCTAATTTGAAGTGACTCTTGGCTCTTTGACATGTGTCATACCTTGCCACTATTGCTTGTACATCTCTCTGCATTTTGGCCAATAGAAACTTTCTTTATGAATTTTTAATGTCTTGTTAACCCTTAAGTGACTAACAAGTTCTCTTCCATGAGTCTCCTTTATAATTGGCTCTCTATAACTTTCTTTTGGTACACAAAGCTTGTTTTACTTGAAGAGAAATCTATCTGGGACAGAATAATCCTTAAAACTTCCTTTCTTGCATTCGTCTATGATCAAACTCATAACTTTAACAATAGCATAACACTCCTTCATTAATTAGAAATCAAGAACTCAAGTTTCTAAATAGCAAGTAATTCTTTTGAATAAAGCATTTGCAACCACATTGCTTACTTTTTTCTTGTAATTTGATATAAAAGAGAGTGATTGGAGAAATTCAACCCATTCATCATGTCTTGTAGTCAACTTGTGTTGCCTATTGATGAACTTTAAGGCTTGCTGGTCTGAATGAAGAATAAATTATTTAGCCTTTAAGTAATAACTCGAGTGATCTAAGGCCCTAACAATTGCGTAAAATTCCTTGTCATATGTGTTGTACCGTCTACTTGATTCATTTAGCTCATCACTAAAATAAGTTATTGAGCGCTTAGCTTGTGTAAGAACAATACCTATTCCAACTCCACTTGTATCACATTCCACTTCAAACACTTGGTCAAAATCAAGCAAAGCTAAGATTGTAGCTTTACATAATTTCTTTTTAATCACTTCAAATGCTTCATTTGCTGCTTTAGTCTATTCAAAGTTACCCTTTTTCATGCACTGGATGATTGGTGTCATAATGGTACTAAAATTAGGAATAAATCAACAATAGAAAGATGCTAACCTATGAAAGCTTCTAACCTCAATAATGGATTAGGTTGGGGTCAACTTTTGATTGCTTCAATTTTGGAACGATCCACGATGATGCCATCTTTAGAAACAACATAACCAAGAAACACAACACTAAGAGAGAAAAACTCACACTTTTCTAGTTTTGCATATAACTTCTTCTCCCTCAAGATATCAAAAACTTGTCACAAATAAGTAATATGTTCCTCCTCACTTTTACTATGCATTAAGATATCGTCAAAGTATACTACAACAAATCTTTCCAAGATTGGCTTCAACACTTCATTCACAAGTCGTATGAAAGTGCTGAGAGCAATAAACAAACCAAATGGCATAACTAACCATTCATACAATTGTTCATTGGTCTTGAATGTCGTCTTTCACTCATCTATCTCCTTCATTTGAATATGATGATACCCGGTTCTAAGATCATTCTTCAAAAATATCATAGAACCATGTAACTGATCCAACATATCATTAAGTCTACTAATGAGGTACTTATACTTAACGGTGATATTATTTACGGCTCTACTATCTACACACATCCTATAAGTTACATCTTTAGTACTAATAACGCTGGCACTAAACATGGACTCATACTTTCTCTCACAAAACTACGATTAATCAGCTTATCCACTTGTCTTTGTAACTTATTGGACTCATCTGGGTTACATTTACAGGCTGGTTTATTTGGTAAGGATGCCCTGGTGTAAGGTCAATTTGGTGCTCTATACCTTTCAACAGTGGTAATCTGGGTGGTAGGTCATCTAGGAAAACATCACGGTATTTTTTGAGCAAGTTTTGGACTAGTAGGTGTGGTTCACTCTCATTCTCAATATTCTTCCTCTTAGTTACAAGCAAGGTAAGGACAAGTTAGTGTTTAATGATGACTTTCTCAACTTGACTCTCATTTAGAAATATATTCTCTTTTGGTTTTTCTGTTATGGGTGTGGGTTTGTATATTTGTGATAGTTTCAAAGGTAGTAAGGTGATGTTCTTCTCTTTCAATTTAAATGAATAAGTATTCGTACTCCTATCATGCTTAACTCCTCTATTAAACTGACATAGCCTACCTAACAACAAGTGACATGCATCCATAGGAATAACATCACATAATACTTCATCAACATAAGTTCTACCAATGGAAAAAGAAACTAGAACCTGTTTTGTAACTTGCACAGTACTTCTATTGTTGAGCCATTGAAGCTTGTATGGTTGAGCATGAGCTAAGGTTGGAAGGCTTAACTTCTTCACAAGTATTATAGAAACAACATTACTATAACTCCTACTATCAATAATTACTAAGCAAACTCTCATATTGATGGTACATCAAGTTTGGAAAAAGTTCTCCAGTTGATCTTCATTGGGGCAAATCTGAGTGTACAAAACCCTTTTTAGCATAAGTATGTCTCCATTATCAGCCTTTTCTACAATATCTTCTTCATTGTCACATTCAACAACTTCATCTTCTTTCTCTTACAAAGACTCTTCAATCTGCTCAATCTCCTTTAAAGTTATAACCTAGTTATTAGGACAATTAGCTTGGAAATGTCCATACCCTTGACATTTAAAGCATTTCTTGTTCCCCTGCTCTAACTGGACAAAATTCAACTTCCTTTTAGGCACTTCCATCACATTCTCTTTTCCTTTGTCCTTGGTGGTAATTTCGGGTTTGCTAAAGGATGAAGAACCCTTGTAGAATGAATTCTCCTTATTGAAGTTCTTGGGTGCTAAATCTTTCATGAATTTCTTTTGTTTCTCTACTTTGATGGACAACTTACATATATTCTCAAAAGAATAAAACAACTATAATTCCACCATATTAGCAATCTCCATTTTTAACCCTTCTAAGAATCTTGTAATAGTGTGCTCTTTAAGCTTGGGTACATTACTTTGCATTATCAATCTCTCAAATTCTTGAATGTACTCTTTTACACTCTTGTCTCCCTACTTAAGAGTGTGTAGCCTAAGATTAAGATCTTGTCTATAGTTTTCAAGCAAAACTCTTCTCTTCATCAACTTCTTCAACTCTTCCCATTATCTCATTTTTTTTCTTTCCCTTCTCTATCTCTCTACTTTTTGACATTCTCTTACCATAGAGAAGCGTAATCTTTAAACTTTAGAATTACTATCTTACATTTTCTCTCATCAGAATAACCATTGAACTCAAAGAACCTTTTAATCTCCTTAAGCTAATCCAAAAATTGGTTGGCTTTGGTTTTGATTTTGATTTCTTAAGAGTTGAAAGATTTGTTCTCTAAATTCATTCATCTATTCTTCAAGTTTCATAGTTGGTTATTCCCACAGTGCAGGTGGGGTGGATGATCTACTCATGGTTTTAAGTATGGTGATTTGGCAGTGTGGTGTTTTTGATAAAAATAAGAACTCCAACCAAGATTAAAAGAATTCAGCAAAGGAAAAAAAAGGGTGAAAGATTACTCACTCTCGACAACTTATGCTCTGATACCACTTGATGCATCTTTTGAAAGTTTAGAGAGAGTTTGGGTGCTTGAAATTTGTCACTATGCAAATGAGTGAAATTCTGAACTTTTAAAACTTTTCAAATGATGCTAAAATAAGGAAATTTTAAAGTAAGAGCCAAGTACCACGGCTTAAAAGCAACACCACCAGCCAAAGAAATCCACTACCAAATTTGGCTAGAATTTGGATAAAAGAATATGAATTTTGGATTAACACTCTAAAATATATATAATTTCATTAAGCTAAAAAACCCTAAAATGGAATAAAGAAGCCTTTTTATGTCATTACAAATTTGTTCAAACATAATAAAAATCAAAAGTTTACATAGAAATTACAAACATTAAATATAATAAATAGCTACAAGGCTCTAGGTTTATGCTTCTAAAAATAAATATTGTTTTCAACCAAAGTTTTTTAAATGTTGTTCCATCTCAACTTCATTTCCCAAAGAATCACATAAAGGTTGTTTCATGACTTTGACTTCAAATAATCAAATTAAGGCCAAATGAAGTGTATGGACTAAGAAAATCATGGGTTGGACGAATTTGAGCTTCTTTTTTTTTTCTCATTTTGTAACATTTTACCTTCTAGGGTTGAATTAAAGTTTGATTTATCTTGGAAAAAAAAGGATATTTGACTTGTCTTGTACTGAATTTACATCAAGAAAGAAGGAGGAAAAGAAAAGTAAGATTTCATTTTTGAAAACTTCTTTCTTTAGAATATAAAATTTGGTGATTGACTTGATCATTAGAGGTTTAAAGCCGACAAACCTACCAGCGCCTCTTATTATATTTTGTTCTACTGGAAAAAGAGAAAGTCAGTGAATTAATGCGTTACACTTAGAGAAGTGATCTACGTCATCAATTTTAGCTAGTTGATTAAAAAAATACATCAATAGTTTGGTGCTCTCTATGGGAACTGAAGACTAATTTCTTATAGCCTTAGCTTTACTGCGAAAGTAAAAAGGAAAAGTTGGATCAATCTCGACATACATGGGATAATGGAAAAATCAAGATAATTTTCATTAACAATTAAAGTCAATTAAACTAATTTAAAGGTATAAAACAAAGTACTAAAAAGACTATGCAAAATAAATTAGTTTAAGGGTCATTGTCAAGCCCCCACCTGTGGGATCCACATGTGACAATCGCCACAAATTCTTGAGATACATTCTAAATTTCCGAACATATCTCTTAGGCCTGTAAAACTGCTAAGGTACATGTCCCCTGTATCATTATTCACGTATACTTGTCTCTCTGAGACATTTTCAAATCATCTGACATATAAAAGTATACTTAATTTAAAATGCATACAGGATACATATCAAATTACATTCTTTTCTTTCTATATTTAATTACAAATACAATTTATTAAAACATACCCAGTGAACTATAATAAACAAATAGGTGAGTCGAGAATGAAAATAACACCTGAAAATGTTACACCCTTAATCGATCACCACCACTCGTACAATAAACTTTCCTATTATCGATCTCCTGAAACTAGAAGGTAAGGGCGTAAATATATAAGGATATACTCCATGAGTGAATAAAATAGATTTTAAGAAAATTATTTATCAATGCATATAAATCAATTTATTTTAATAAAACCATGGCCTATTATTTAAAATTAATGGGCTGGCTTCCTTTCTCGATGGTTACCTTAACCGTGGTAACCCTGTAACCGTTAGTAAACTTTATGCACGTAAAATAATGTTTATTTAAATAAAACAATTCTTTTTAAAATAAAGAATACATAATACTTTTTAAAACTATTCCATCAACGTTGGCCTCGAGTAGTCACGTGGTGATACCCATGACTGTCCTCGACAATCTGACAGGTGGGCAACTCCATAATATCCACTCATATACCTACCCCACCTGTAGCACACTCACATAGGCGACCTCTTATAGGTCCGTCTCTAAACTACTTCCCTGTAGCTACAGTATCAATAATCTTGGTCTTCTCGGCTATATCACCAGTACAATCCACAAGCAACCCATGGACAAAAACTTTTATAATCATTTCATTAATAACAATATAATAAAATTATATTTCTTAGCCTCATAGCCACAAACATATCAAATCCATTTATAGGTCATTCATAATTATTTCAATTCACAATAAATAAACTATTTCTTAATCATAAAAATAAGTTTTATAAAACAATTAAATAGTATAAAACATGTAAAAATGTCCACTCACATAATAAGAGGGTTACCACTCCCTCTACTCTACTGGTCGTTACGCCTAGTAGGTTCTTCTCACAAATTATTGACGCCTAATATCACACATGTATAATATAATGAATTTCACAATTTCACATAATTTAACATATATTCACTAAATGCAATATTCATGAAAAATATGTCTAGAACCCCTTAGTTGACACATGACATATCACGAGGCTTATTAACTAGTGCCATTTAACTTATTTTTAACAATGAAATTCCATGGCAGTAACTCTTTTTTATTTCAACATTTTCATCTAAAATGGATTTACTCATTCCAAAATAATATCCAACACATATACAATCACCATATGCTTCCAATTAACCCAACTTATCACAAATCTACCTTTCTTACACAAAATCAATAAAAGTCTTAGGTGAATAGTAACTCTATTATTTTAATTTGTTCTAATTCTTAAAATCAAGTTTGTAATGGGTTAATAAACCTACTTAGAACCTGTAGAAGTTCTTAAAACCCTTGCATTGTCTTTTAAACACAAAATTCCTAAATTATCTTCGAAATCCTAGTTTTCTTTTCTTGCTTTCTCTTACTGGTTTCAGTCCGAAATAGTATCAGATTGACAAAGAGAGGATGTGTTATCACTTAGCAACATATATTTATAGGAACACATAGAGGATTTGAAGAGGTTTTAAAAACAAAAGACAGATAGAGAGAGAAATGATTTTTAGAGAGAGAGGGAATATGATGAATGAAGAAGACACTAGAGTCTAATCCCTCTCGTGGGTATTTATATTAGCAGGTAAAAAAATCAAATTGTCCTTCTAATTTTACTCTGATTTGCGTCATGTATCGATACCTTTGAACTATGTATTGATACCTTTGGTCCAGGTATTGACTTGTTCCTAAAAATTTTGATTTTAGAATTTTCTTCAATCCCGAGTATCAATACATTTGCCTTTATGTATCAATTCTCCTCTTTTTGAAGTATTGATATCTTTGATAAAGGTATCGATCTAGTTCGACTTGTAAATATTTTTCAACTCTCTGTCTCGGCATGTATCTATACCTTTGATGAAGGTATCAATCAGTTCATCATGTAATTATTTTCAAACTCTCTATTTTGAAATGTATCAATACATTCTCCATAAGTATCGATCTGATCTACTTTAATTTCTTCCCAAGTCTCTTACTTGAAAAGAATCGATACCTTTCTTCGTAGGTATCGATCCGTTCAATGAATATCAACTTGCATCGTTAGTGTATCGATACATTCAAACAATATATCAATACTTCCATTCCAGGTATTGATCTCTTCATGCTCATGATAAATTTTTGACACTTTCCTTTTCATTCCCTAACACCAATTCTGTTTACCTTTTCAGGGCTCTATCCCCGATCCCCAGTAAGGGTGTTACCCTTTAACCTCGCTCGCTAACTGGCTAGCGAGATCACTGAATGCGTTAGCATAAGGCAACATAACGAAATTCAACTTATGCAAAGTTTCAAATCATAATATTAAATTTATTATATTTATATCATTAAACTCAATTTAAATTCATTTAAGCCTCAATAATGTGTTAACTAGTCTTTAATAATGTATATATGCAGATGAATATCATAAAATGACTATTTTATCCCTATGTTCAAATAACAAAGTTTACAATCATCCCTAATATTGACCTCTATGGTGAACTCTTGATTAGCCGAAACTATATGATTAACAAAGGTAAGGACATCGGCTTCAAGAGCATTATCAGAAGTTATTTGAGTCAAAGAAGTATTGGGTAATTCATCTTCAGCCATCATGGTATTAATATAAGACTAACTAAAGTTAGGATGACGTGATAAAATAGCCCTCTTACACTCATCTACTGCATTGAGGTCGTCGTCAAAATTTTTCTTCTTAAGTACTTCAGTCTCTTTCTTGAGTGTTTCTACTTATCCCCTTAAAACTTCATTCTCCTCGAGTAAAGCATTCGCCCTCTCCAACTCCTGAGTAGTTTTAGCTGACTCTTGGGCTGCTTTACCAAGGACAACTATCCTTTTCTTTTTCTCCTCATCTCTTTGGTGTAAAACCATATCTCAAGAGTCCTTGGTAATTATATAATTTGACTCAAGTTTTGCATACCTCATTTTAAAACATCCAGTTCATCCTTGAGGGCTTAAACTTGTGGGTTGGAATTATACATTGAAGGGAGGTGTTGTGAAAAGAAAAAGAAGTTAGAAATATTCAAGTAAAAGAAGCCAAGATAAGAAGGAAAAGTCAAATTTAAATAACAACTTAAAGTTCAAACTTCAAAGCCTTTATAGGAACTGAATGCATGCCTATAACTGCACTATCAACTCGAATAAACTCTTCCCAAAACAGTTAAAGATGTAAGGAGTAACTGTATGGGACGTTAACATTGAAGTTTGTGGTTGAGGATTGATTTAGGGAAGCATCCCTTCAGAGGTTGACCCAGTGGTTCATTGAAATGTTAAAAAAGTCCAAGACTTTAGAATGGTAGAAGGATGAAACACTTCATATTGTTGGTTGCATTCTTGGTTTGAAGATGATTTTGCTAAATTTCTTTGTTACTATTAAAATGTCTTATGATTGGCAAGCATTTTAGTCCTCTTGACTAGACCAGTATTCTTTCCCTGCGAATTCATCTTTCTTATCTTTCTTTTTTCTCTTGAAGGGCTAAGAGAAAGGTTAGTGATAAGAGGATGAATCCCAATGGCTACTAAAGAAGTAGGGTTCAAAAGTTCTACTAGGTTGTGCTCCTTTATCATTAGTCCACGAGCAAGTTTAACCCTTGCACTCTCTTTAAGAGCAAGCTCTAGACTAGTCCAAATGGCTATAAAGAAAAGAGAATTAGTGTAAATAAACAAATAAGTTTAAAAAAATTAAGTATAGAAAAAAGGGTTACCAACATAGCTTACAATAGTTTCTAGGAATTGTGATATGATGTTTCAAGGAACCATTTTTAAACTCTCACTCTCTCCTTGAAAGAAATAATAAGACTTTCACCCAGGGTAACAAGTATTGTTTCCAAAAATAAATAAAGTATCCCGAGAAGAAACTAAGTAATACCTCCCTAGACCACTAAGATGAATTTGAAGATAAAAAAGGTCTTGAATCTTAGCAATGGAAGATTTATTAAAACCTAGCATCTTTCAAAAAATCCATAATCTTATAATCATCCTTTAACTATTAGAGACAAGTTAAGTTGGGGCAAGGTTGAAAGCATTTAATACCTATAACTCCTTTATGAGGATGACTAATTTTGTGTCATTTATTTACAAATTCAAGTTCAATAGTCATAGGGATATCAACTATAATTCTTCGAATTTCTAATCCTATATGTCCTTATCTATATTTGATTGAATCAATACCATAATATTGATGGTCAACATCCCTAGGAGGTAAAGTGATCTCTCTAGGCCTACTACTATTGCTACTACTTGCCTTGGACTCATGTACTTTACTATTTGAACCTAATTCATAAACTTTAAGGTGTAACATTCTCAACATCTTGAGCATATATTAATGCAAGATCTTCATCATGAGTAACGTCCTCATCCTTATATGGTAGAGAAAATTTTTGATTTGACATCTACCAACATAAAAGTCTACTAATGAGAACCACAAGGAAGAGAACGCTTATAAATAAAAATATTTAAGAAGGAAGAATCAAAGAAAAAAAATCCTTAACAAAAGATGTCGAAGGATGTTCAAGTTGAAAGGAATTTCAAAGTGTCGCTCTCTAAAATTTATCTCCTCTCTCTAGAATATTTAAAAATGAATGATTGTTAAGAAAAAGGACGGTGGATTATGAAGAGAAGTACAAAGAAACACATTAAATATAACACAACTACTATCAGTGGTTGCACAACTTCCAAAAAGTCTTAGGGGTCTTAGGAGGTCACCAATAGCCCTTTCCCCTTCAACAAAAATTTTCTACAAAGTTTTAGTTAGGGACTCATCTATAGTCATCTCTCATTCAACAAAAATTTTATACAAAGTTTTAGGGGAATTTATAGCCATCTCCCCTTCAACAAAAATTTTCTACAAAATCTTAGGGGTCTTAAGTTCTTATTTATAACCCTCTCTTTTTCAACAAAAATTTTCTACAAAGTCTTAGGGGTCCTAGGGACTCACCTATAATTATCTCCCCTTCAACAAAATTTTTTTATAAAGTGTTAGGGGTCCTAAAGGCTCACTTGTAGCCCTTTCTCCTTCAACAAAAATTTTTTACAAAGTGTTAAAAGTCTTAGAGGCTTACTTATAGTCATCTCTCATTCAACAAAAATTTTGTACAAAGTGTTAAGGGTCCTAGGGCTCACCTATAACCCTCTCCCCTTCAAAGAAACTTTTTTACAAAGTCTTAAAGGTTCTAGGGCTCACCTATAACCCTCTCCCCTTCAACGAAACTTTTTTACAAAGTCTTAGAGCTCACCTATAACCCTTTCCCCTTCAATGAAAATTTTCTACAAAGTGTTAGAGGTCTTAAAGGCTTATTACCTATAGCCATTTACTTTTGAACAAAATTTTCTACAAAATGTTAGGTGTCATAAGGACTCATCTATAGCTCTCTCCTCTTCAACAAATTTTTTCTACAAAATGTTAGAGGTCCTACGGGCTCACTAATAGCTATATCCTCTCACTACAACAAATTTGTTAATTAGTGGCATACGCATTAATGTTACTAAATATCAAATTTTTGTCACGTTTAATATTTTATAATATTTTGTTCCGCCACATCTATCGTCACATTTCACCGTTCCTAAAGGGTTAATGTGACGATTGAAACTTTCGTCACACAATTATAACTATTAGACAACGAAATTTAAGATGTTACATTATTAATATTTATTTGTGACTTGTATTTTTGTCGCTAAATATTAAATTTCTTTGTCACAAAATAAAATTAAACATCACGATATATGAAATAAACTTTTATAAATATGTGACGATAATAAGATCGTCACACCATAGGTGACGATATAGTCGTCATCTATTGTAATAAGATAATATCATAGAAAATGTTGGACGTCACTAAATATTTATAAACATTATAATAATTAATGAGAAAATGCTAATTAGTGATGGCGAAATTTATGAGGAACAAAAATTGCTTTTCGTCACGGAATAATGAAATTATAATCATTACAAAATAAATACTAATTTGTGATGACAAATTTCATCACAAACAAAATATATTTTTTTGTCACTGAATGTATTTTTTATTTAATTAATAATGAGAAAATTAGGATCATCACAAAAAAATTGATAATTAGTGATGGTGAATCTCGTCAGACACAAAATATATTTTTCGTCACTGAATATATTTTTTGTTCAATTAATTATGACAAAATTAGGATTGTCACTAAAGAAATTGTAATTGGTGATGTTGAATTTGGTCACGAACAAAAAATATTTCTGTCACTAAATGTATTTGTTTGTTTAATTAAAAATGACGAAATTAAGATCGTCACTAAAAAAATGATTATTGGGGATGATGGATTTCGTCAAGAACAAAAAAAAAAAAAAAAATTCGTCACTGAATGTATTGTTTGATTAATTAAGAATGATGAAAATAAGATTGTCACACAAAAAATAATATCTATTGATGATAGATTTCATCCGGAAAAGAAAAAAATATTTTCGTCACTAAATATATTTTTTGTTCGATTATGAATGACAAAAATAGGATCATCATAAAAAAAATGTTAATTTGTGATGATGAAGTTTGTCAGGAGCAAACTTATTTTTTTTATAACTAATTGTATTTTTTGTTTAATTAAAAATGACAAAATTAAGATCGTTATGGACAAAAAAATATTTTGTGGCATATATAGTTTATTAAAAATTACATCATAAATTAATTGTTATAATGTCACCATTAATTGACGATCGTATCATCATGTGTGACAAAAATTATATTGTCCAAAAAATATGTATACTTTTTCGTGACATATTTTATATTTGTTATGATATTTTCAGTGACATTTTTTAAATGTATTAAATGGAGCATTAAAAAATAATTTTTGTTTGGAAAATCCAATGTAAATAATATTTTAGATGCAAATTATATATAAATAATATTACTTCATAGCAAATTACTTGAGCATAGCATAAATAAAGTAAATCAACATTATAATTCCAATATAATAAAAAAAGGTATCCTACACGGCAATAATTTAGAATTATAAAGTTATGTAATAGATTAACAAACTTGACAATCATAAAATATTTCAATGGCATAAAAAACTAAGAAGCCTCAAATAATGAGTATCAAAGATAACTATAACAAGCTTGCCATATGAGTTCTCATTAGGCCAAGTCATGTGTCAATGTTGTTTTTGTTAAAGGAGGGCATATCTCACTTGAACATGAGATAAATAAACTTAGTTGTCATCGTAAACTTAAATATATGCAACATTCTTTGGCCAACAAATTAAAAAAATAACAAATTTCTATGGTTCATAATGCATACTATTTTTCTCCAAACACTTTGATGTAGAACTTGTAATGTCATTATCATACAAAATTACTCTTCAAAATGGATATAGGTAAAACAAAAATATATTAAAAACCAAAAATAATAAAATTTATTACTGGAAATTAAGGAATGGACACTTAGATTCTGGCAGCTAATAAAGCTTGGGTTATAACTTCCATTTGATCTCTAATCACATCATAATTTGACTTATATTATTGAAGTGTTTGTGTAAGAGTTTCTGTAAACCCTGTTTTTTGAGCATAAGGGTAAAGTAGTCATTTATATAATATTTATTGCACACATGCATGAAAATGGTTAGTTGACATAGTATCGGGGCTTAGGTGAATTTAAATTTTGTTCAATGATATGAATGTGATAAGTTAAATGATATGAGTACAATTATGTGATATGGTGATTCAGAATTTTCATAAGTTGAATTACAGAATGTTGTCCTACGCTGAAGCATTAAGGTCAAGGGGCAGTGCCCTTACAGAGGATCAGGGGCAGAGTCCCCGAAAGATAGACGAAATTGGTGTCAAGGAATGAGAAGAGAATGCCAAAATTCATTCTGAGCATTGAATAGATCGATACTCATAATGCAAGTATTAATACTTTGAATGTATCGATACATTAAGGATGTAAATCGATACCCATCGAACAAACCGGTACTTATGAAGGAAAGTATTGATCCTTTGTAAGATAGTAACTTAAGAACACATTTTGGATCAAACGGATCGATACCTGAAGCTCAATGTATTGATACTCGGGGTTAAGGAAAATTTAAAAATCGAACCTTTCATGAACGGATCGATACTCAACCTCAAAGGTATCTATACATAGCCCAAAAGTATCGATACTTCGTTGAAATGTATCGATACTTTAGGTAAAACAGGGTAAAATTTACGGGCAAATGAGTCATTTCACACTCATTTATATACCCACAATGGGGAGATCGACCCCATTGCCTTCTTCATTTATTTTTCCCTTCTCTCTCATTAAAACACATTCTCTCACCCTCTCTCTTGGATTCCTCCCCAAATCAAAGCTAAACTCTAAGGTACTGACCAATTTATACTTCTCATATGATTCCTCATCATTCTCTCAATAATATGATACCAGATTTGGCTTGAAACAGCAAGGAGAGGCAGTGAACACGTTAGGGTTTCGAATTGAAATGTGGTTTTCGGGTTTAAAGGACAATGTGAAGCTTATAAGAACATCTACAGGCTAAAGGTAGGTCTATTAACTCATTAGAAGTTAAAATTTTGAGAATGTGAGCATGTTAAAAACCTATAATTCACTGTTCATGCGAGATTAAGTTGATTTTTTCATAAGGAATGATATTTGTGTTAACTTAGGGTTAACTAGAAGTATATAATGATTATATACATGCTAGATATCATTTGGATGACTCAATCTGTTTTTGACAGAAATGTGAGTTAGGAAAACTCACTACCATGTGATTTCAATTATGCTACCCTCCCCTTTGTTGTGAGTAAATTTATACATACATCTTATATAAATAAAATGCATGTGATACTTATATGTATGCTTATGTATGAAACGAACTGTTTCATGATTGAAACGAAATGTGTTTAATGTGTTTTTATCTAATATTGAATGTTTTGATTATTTGTTCTGCTGTTATAAATAATTTAAAATGTATACGTACCGAGATGGCTGAGAAAACCTGAATTGTTTAAATAGTTTAAATCATTGTTGAAAATAATTTGTATAAACGAAAGGGTCGGGGAGACCAGGATTTATTTTATATGATGTATAATCATTACTTTTGAAATGATTTGTAAATGTATGTATAATGGTGATGTGAGGCCGTTAAGGCCAGATATTATTGTATGGCCAATGGGCCAAGATTTTTACTGTATATACAGAGCTGTAACCAATGAACGGACCTATGAGAGGCCGCAGAGGTTACTGATGCCGCAGTGAGGCTGTATAAGGGAGGTTAAACCATAGTAAGCCCATTGTGTACCGTGCACTTAGGTGCGATTAAAGGATCTTATGGAAAGTCCTGGCGGTTTGATAGGGATCTCATAGATTTGACGAATTACATAGACAGTCACTCGTATCACCAAGTGACTACTTATGGCTAACATTAGTGAGGCAGACTTATTTTTATAAACGCATGCTTTCTAAGAAAATAAATGATTTTACAAAGCATGAGAGTGATTTTCTATTTGATAAGTTTTTATTGCATATGGTTTATGCATGTAAAACCCACTGATGGTTACGGATTTTTTCCCGACCAAGTTAGCGTGTCAAGGACGTATGGTCAGCCCGATTGATTATGTTTTAGAAATATTGCAGACCAATGAAATGCTTTGTGATCATTGATTTACATAGATATATGTATATATGTATTTTCAATACATTGTGAAATTAATCACAATATCTGTATTTAGAAATGCGTGTACATGTATGTTTATTGGTATATATGTATTTACTCATTGAGTATAATTGTATACTCACCCCTCACAATTTCAACTTCTGACTAAAAGCGTTAGTACTTGCTGGACTAGTAGTGGCAGTAGAGTGCACTCGACGCACTTGGTAGGTTATTCCTCGCTTGACTCACTTGTGTTATTAAAGTCTACTGGATATGTAAAACTTTTGAATTTGTAATACTTTCTGTATTTGAATTATTTCAGATAAATATATGTTTCCTAGGATATGGATTGGTTTTGGATTATGAAAAAGAAATTGTGAACTCTGATGACTTTGTAAGAAACTTGTTATTTTGTTCAACCCATGTGTAATATCTTTGATTTGATATTTTTATATAAATTTTCACGTTGTGGATGAATTGATCATGGAGATCAATTCTTTGACATAATCCCATGGATGGGAATTTATTTTAATAAACTGTTATCGAAAGTTGAGTAAATGATTTGATAGCCTTTAAGACTCTTGTGGTACATCCTGGATATAAAGGGTGTATCATGAGAGTCTGTGACAATTGTCACAGGTGAACCCCAGGGACGGGGCGTGACAGTTTCTTTTAACTAGCAATACTTGCATTCAAGATTTTCTCAATAAGTTTAGGTCTATATCCAAGCCTTTTAATGTACCTGGACCTAATACCAAGCACTTCATCCATGATGACAAAAATGTTCTTAGATTTCATTCCATCTTCAACAGGATTTGACAATAACTCTTCCATTCTCTCCTAAAAATTAGATAAAAATTATTATTAACTAAAAGAATTATGCCAAATAATTATGATTAAATGTTATTTTGAAAAATCTTACATAAGTTGTTTAAGCCTCAGGTGCTGACCATCATTTACTCTCTAAGTAAAGCGTCACCTTAAAAAATTCCATCATATTAGATTCTTAGTCATATTTACGCTACATAGTTGTAAATATAATAAATATTATTATCTAAAAACATTTAAAAAGAAATGTCAAGTTTAATAATATATGTAAATGTAAAAATCTACCATGGCATATCGACTTGCAACAAATGCCCTCGATCCCTGATTATGAGTAAACTTGACTCTTTGTCGAACTCTTTGATTGGTTTCGCATCTCCTCTTTATAAGTATAAATAGGTCATAGGGTGTAAGTAAATTAAATATAAAAGTTTGTGTGATTTGTTCAAGGATCATAATTATTAGGTCTAATTTCTTTTTCATATATTAAGTCAATTAGAACTTAGGATGGTTATTTTGGCATGTCACTTCATCATTCTCAAAACTTTTATATTACTTGTGGAGCCTATAGTGTTGGTTTCTAGATAATTTGGACACAATGGACATGACATAATTCTTGACATAATTTTCATCCAATTTCATCTGACACTTTGTCTTAATAAGAAAATGAAAGAGTAGTTATAATGTATTATAACTACATATATAAAAAAAAAATCATAATTAATACTTCTCTCTTACATTAAGTATTTCCAATACATGGAACTTGTTTTCATTCCTCAAAGCTCTTCATTTTGTTGGCACTGGGATGAATTGTCGAGAAATGACTCCAATTTGAGAAGATAACTTAGCTGATTGAATATCAAGAATAGGCCTACCTTTACTTGTTGGTATATTTATTACCATCTTATTATTTCCTCTTATGAGTTTTTCAAGTCCTAACCCGCATGTTGGACCTCGCACCCTTTTAGTGGAGATAAAAGCTACATCAATGTTAAACAATATCACAAATATTATCAAATCATTTATCCATTCTTCTTTTCCATAAATTTTATTTAATTGAACCTTATTAGGTGACTGACCTTGAGCATTTGATTAAATATCAGCTGACTGGCCGTCATGAGCATTTGATTGTACATCATTTCCTTGAGTATCTAAGTGAACATTAGCTTACTAAACTTGAGAATTAGAGTGAACATTAGCTGACTGGCCTTGAGCATTTGTTGACTAGAGTTGATTTCTCCTTCTCTTACCTCCTTTTCTTGGTGCCATCCTGAACGATAGGCAAAAAAAATGATTATAATTATTTACTAAAATAAAAAAAAGTAAATGAAGATTGTTAATTGATTAAGGAAAAAATAGAACTATGATAACTAGTTAACACTATTGGATAACGCATGTTAACCAGTTTAACATTTTGTATATTACATATAATACCGCCACTCTTCTTTCCACCAAACCCAAAATAATAAATCTACATGCATTAAGTCTTCTCTGTGAAAACATGTTGCAATTGTGATCTTATAGTTAATTTATATCCAATATCATACATACACAAACGTAAAAGTTAAAACATACAATGAACAACTTGAAACAATTAGTGAAAGTTTAAAACACTCAACCAAAAAAACTTGAATATAAAATACAAAAATTGAAACGATTAATAGAAAATTTAAAATATATAACAAAACAACTTAAAATAAGATTAATAAAAAAAACTTAAAATACAAAACAAAATAACTTAAAATAAGAACATAAAATTTAAATTGATGTACAGTACATTAAATATATAATAAACTATCCTATAGAATGCACAATATTTCAAAAATGTCAGTTGAAGGTCTCTTCTTGTGCTTATGTACTTGCATTTTGTCACTGAATCAAAGGTTAATGTTAATAATGAAAAAGAAAGCATATGCGGATCATACTAAGCATGATGCTACATTTTTATGAGGCCAGGCTTTCTTTTATGAAGGGTAAAGGAGAGGAAGAAATGCATGAAAAAAATATTTGTTAAATGAGAATCCAAAATAATAAATGTAGCTAAATGAAGAACATAGTTGACGTTCAACTTCTAGCCAAATAGAGACACATTAAAGACTAATCAACTTAGTTGATAAAGCAAATCTACTACACTAACAACATCACACATCAAAGTTGGAAATTACTATTAAATGCTTTCAGATTTTTGGTAGCCTTATTGGCTCCGATTGACTACAACTAATGAAAACAAATTTCAAACACCGTATTCCTCACACAAGAAAATAAACAAATCCAAACATTCAACTGTTGTGTAAATTGACTCAAATACATGAATATCTACCAAAAGAAAGTCTTGACAGACGAAAAAAAAGACAACAGCTTTAAGTATGCATCTTTTACTGATTACTCAATAAGAACCCCACATAACCACAAACAGTAAATTGGGGAAAGAAATGTAATTTATGCATTCAATTTCTCATAATACAAGCAAAGGATGGGGTTTTCAATTTCTGACAATATAGGAGAAAGATTGGCTGTGCAGAAATGGGTAAACAAATTATAATAGCACCATCACTTGGGAAAAAAATTAAAAGGCAAACCAAATTGTACTTTAACACCCTTTACTATATCATAATTTTATGTTTGGCATAGACATAATATAGACATAATATATATATATATATATATAAACCTTTTAAAACCAAATGAAAGGAATCATCACAAACTTGTTTCTTTATGCTCTCTTTTTGGATTAGTTTCCAAACTTAAAGATTTATTAGATCCTAAAAAGAAAGGACTCATACAAAGAATAATTAATTTTTATTGAATACCATCAAAACCAAATAACTGACACTATATTCACATTAATTTAATTAAATAAAAGGGATTTAGGTTAATAACATAAAAAAGCCTTAATATAAACCTTGTTGTTGATTTGATAATCGACAGTGGTTACAATGGCTTATTACCCCTTTTTGAAGGGAAAATTTAGAGAAGTGGTAGTTGGTTTGGTTTTTTGGTTTAACTATATAGATGGTCAGTTTACAGATAATGGAAGAGAAGTTGGAGCAGATAAAGAGACATGCAAAAATAAATTGCTTAAGGTGATTGTTAAAGGGACGAGAAAAAAAAAACCTAAAAACCATGTTGGATAGGTTTTGCTAAGCAGTTTAGATTTATTTGGGTGCAATGTTGTCTTTATCTCAGTAATTGGAAACCGGTTAAAAAAAATTAAAATTTTCTTACTCCCTCCAAAAAGCTACACTTTTGGGCAAAGTAAAAAGAATTAAAAATTTTCTACTCCATCGAAAAAGTGCCTTAATCGATTCATATTCTGAAAAAATTAGGGTTTATCAATTAATTAGAAATTATATAAAATGAAGGAAATATTGCTAGGAAATCATTGCTCCACCTTAATTATGTTCAGTTTCCTTAGAAATATGAGTTTTGTTACTATTGGTTAGAAATTTCAGAGGAAAGTATTTGTGTTTGCAAAGACTTGTATATTAAATATTAAATATAGTCCATGTTTAATTAAATAATTATCGGATTTAATTTAATTGAGTTGTATATTCTTCAATATACTTATTTACCATAACTAAGAGTTGTATATTATTAAATAGTTGTATACAATCCATATCAAATATATAATTAATTAGTTAACAAGGTTAATTGAATTGATTCGCAAAATAAATTTACAAGAATAATATTCACAAAATAGAACATGTCTATATATTGTTAGTACATGTGCCATCTTTGTAGTTTGCAAAATAGTTAATTAATTGATTTACTTTGAACAATGGCTTAAATTGGAAAAAAAAAATAAAGGTGTACTAAGGGAAGAGTAAGTATACCCGAAGCCGAAACCACCAACCGATAATGTATTAACTTTTAAACTATATATTACTATATTAGTAATGATATATATTAGTATTATTGCTATATTAGTGTGTTATATATCATTATAGATTAAAAATCATGTATATTAACAACTTATGTGTAACGTGTTACTTTTAAACTATAAATTAAATTTAGTGTGTGTGTGTGTGTGTGTGTGTGTGTGAGTGATATATATGATATATCCTTGATTAATATTGTTAATTTATTAAACATAAATAATATTAAAGAACTTCATAAAATAACACATAGGACCATCTATACTTATAAGTTATAATAAATTAATAACTATATATTAGTTTAATTTAACTCATTAAACTATTTATTAAATAGTCATATATATTAATGTGTTATATGCAAGTATAGATTAATTAGTAAACTATTTACTTGTTAATGTGTTACTTATAAATTATAGATTAGTAACGATAATAAATACTAATAAGTATTAATAAGAATAAGAAAACTTAACACCATAATAAATGTAATTATACTTTTAAACTATGTATGACTATATTAGTGTGTTATATAACATTAAAAATAAAAGGAAAAAGGCATAATAAGTACTAATAAGTTTAATAGATATATATTAATTAACCAACCAACCCATGAGTCCATGACCCAACCCAATTAACCCAATATAGCTTAACCTAGCTACCTAATTTGCTAAACACTTAAAACTCTCTTTCTCAAATCATAAATCCCTTCACCATCGTCGCTCAATCCTCTCCGTCTCTGCCTCTTCCTCTCAGCCTAACGCCCTTAGCTCCGACCACCGCCCTCAGCTCAGCTCGCTCCTCGCTCCTTAGCTCATTTATCTCCAGTCTTCTTCTCCTTTCTCTTTGACTTTGGGTATGATTTGTTGATATCTTGTAAAATGTTCTCTTGGTTGAAAGGATTTATGATTATATTTTTTCATTTATGCATATTCATTATGAAACTACTGGTCCAAAGATATGGAAAGACTCAAGAGGAAAAGTTGATGCTTAATAATAGGTATCAAAATTGGCAGTACAATAACTGGTGCAGGGAAATTCTTCAAGGAGAAAAACCCAAAGACTAAGGTTGTTTTCAATGCTTGTGTGCAAAAAGAGACGTTGTGAATGTTTATTTTAATGGTAGTTTCCTTTTGTTCCTATCCAGATTTATGGCGTATAACCTATAGAAAGTGCTGTTCTAAGTGGTGGAAAGCCTGGTGAGTTACAATTTCAATCTGTGCCTCTAATTTTGTCAAGTATATTTAATAGGCTAAGCAGCTAAGGTTGAGTTTCAAAAATGAGTCTCATCTAAGCCTTTCCAAGAAGGGCTATATTATCATAATTTAAATGTCCTGTCTGAATATATTACATGTTGTACATAATCACAAGCCTACATTTTATCCAAAAAATTGGTACTAGTGTCATCCTTAGTGCGTTGGATGTCGATATGCTCGATGAAGTTATTCAAGTATATTTTGAAAACCATTTTTTAGTAATTTTCTTTGATTGTCATTTAACTGATATGTTGTTTCCATGGAAAAATCTATGGCATTTGCAATTACTAGTAGTGCTGAAATCCTGTTAATGGTTATTGCTACTGTTGTAACCTTTTAGGTATTAAATGAGGAGGCTATTGAAACTATTAAGCTTCTTACCTTGAACAAAGGTTTGTTGGCATGTGGCTTATACTTTAAGACTTTAATATAATTGCATTATGTTATTTATTACCTCAATACTTCAATTTAAATATTGTTGTTTCTTTTTATAGGTACAAACTGATGGATAAAAGTTAAATGATAAAGAGTAAATATTCTGACAAGTATGTTGTAAGAGTGTCATCTTTTATAAAATTTGTATGAGATAATATGGGAGAACAATCTAAAATCCGATGTCCTTGTCTAGATTTCTTGAATGTGTTTACTAGATGTTAAGATGAAGTAGAAGATCATTTGCCTTTGAATGGTATGTCAGAAAGCTATATCAAGTAGATTTATCATGGTGAACACTCTATTGTTACTCTTCTAAATTTAGGGAATCAGCATCGTGGTAATACTAGTAATTGTCATTTTGATATTGAAAGGCTAGTGGATGATCAAATTAATGATGTATTACAAGATATATTTCCTAGATTGGACAAAGATGCAATAGAACATGGTGTTAACTTTAGTTCTTTTTCGAGTGATGAAGAAACTAAAAAATTTAGCAAACTATTGAATCAGGCATAATGTGGTTTATTACCCGAATACACAAATATGTCTACATTGTCATTTATTGTAAAATTGTTGCATTTAAAGTTGTATAGCCAAATGAGCAACAAGGTAATAGATATGATACTAGGAATATTGAAGGAGGCTTTCTCCACTAGTACAATTCTTGCATCTTATTATGAGGCAACAAGATTTTTAAGAGACTAGAGTCTTAATTATGTGCCAATTCATGCATGTAAATTTGATTGTTCTTTGTTTTGGGGAGAGTTCAAAGATAGATAAAGTTGTCCTATATGTAGCACGCCAAGATAGAAGTATAAAGACAGGGAAATTCTTTAGAAAATTTGCATTATTTTCCTTTGAAACTGAGAATGCAAGATTTTTTATGTCTAGGAAGACAACTGAGGATATGCGGTGGCATGAAGAGAAATGTATTAATGATGATAAGCTAATGCACCCGACTGATGGAGATACTTGGAAAGCATTTGATAAGAAAAATGAATGGTTTGCTCATGATCCATGCAATGTGAGGCTTGGATTAAAAACTGATGGGTTCAATTCTTTTGGGATTATGAGCTTTGCCTACAGCATATGGCCCATTGTGGTTATGTCATATAACCTTCCATCTTAGAAATGTATGAAAGAGCCATTTATGATGATGTCCTTATTTATTCTTAGAAAAAACTCTCCAGGAAAAGATATTGATTTCTATTTGAGACCATTGATATATGAGTTGAAAGATTTGTGGGAAAATGAGGTGCAAACTTATGATGCTTCCAAAAAGGAATATTTTCAAATGCATATTGTAATTCTATGGACTACAAATGACTTTCTGGCTTATGAAGACTTCTCTGGCTAGAATACAAAAGGATATTTGGCATGTCCTGTGTTTAATGATGAAACTCCTCATCGAAGGTTAAGAAACAAGATCTGTTACATGTAACATCGTCATTTTTCACCTTAAGACCATGTTTAGAGAAGAAGCAAATTATTTGATAGTAAGACAGAAAATAGGCCAAAGCCTACAAAGCTATCTAGGACTGACCCGTTACATCAATTAAAGGCTTTGAAAGATGACAAATTCGGAAAGCATTCGAATAATATGAAGAGAAAACGAAACCTTATAGAGTTGAATTGGACTAAAAAGAGCATATTTTTTTAGTTGCCTTATTGGAAAACATTGAAGTTATGGCACAATCTTAATATCATGCATATTGAGAAAAATATTTGTGATAATGTTTTAGGCACATTGTTAAACATTGAACGGACGACAATTAGATTTAGAGGATATGAATATAAAGAAAGAATTTCACTTGCAAAAATTGTTAAATGGTTCTTACTTGATGCCTCATGCATCCTATACCTTATTAAATGATGAAAGGAAGGAATATTGTGATTTTTTAAAATCAATGAAGTTTCCAGATGGATATGCTTCAAATATCTCACGATGTGCAAATTCTAGTGATGGTAAGGTTCGGTTTCAAGATTGAAGAGTCATGATTGCCATATTATTTTACAAAGACTACTTCCGGTTACCATTCAAAAGTTTGTACCGAAAGATGTCTTTCAAGCATTAGATGAGTTAGGTAATTACTTCAAGTGATTATGTTGTAAGACATCGAAGAGAAAGGATTTTAAGGATTTACAAGTTGATATTGTCGTTATTTTGTGTGTGCTTCAGAAAATATTCCCTCCAACATTTTTTGATGTGATGGTGCACTTGGGTATACACTTGTCACATGAGGCTATGCTTGAAGGACCTGTGCATTACCGATGGATGTATCCTATTGAAAGGTTATATTTTTAGTACTAAACTAAAATTTCTAATTTAATACAAAATTAAATAGTCTAATTAAGTTATTTTATTCATTGTTAGGTTCTTTGTGAAATTTAAGGCATACGTGTGAAATAAAGCTCATCTAGAGGGTTGCATTGCAGAGTCATATATTGCTAATGAATGCTTAATATTTTGTTCTATGTATCTTTCTAGGATTGAGACTAAATTTAATCACGAAGAGAGAAACTATGATAGAGGCAAGAAAATTATTGTTCAAGAATTAAGTATTTTTTCAAAAAGTGTTCGCCCTTTTGGTGCATCAAAATACAAGATCTTATCATAATAACAATTTCAGATGATTCAATTGTATATATTGAACAATTGTGAACTTGTTAACCCATTTTTAGCGTTAGTCTTTTGCTTAATCATATTTGAATTATTCAATGCATAAATAAATAGTATAAATTTTTTTACCTTTAATTGTAGAAAATATAAAATAGAGCTTGAGTTGCAAAGTACATTATCTATCAAAGAAAGGCATGCAGAGCAATTTTCCCTGTAGTTAAAAGACATGTAAATTTAGTTCTGAAATTAATAACAAAAAAATGTTAACAAATAATTTTACTAATATTGATATATTTTTTTAAGTGGTAGGTTACATCATTGAGAAATCAAGGTTCACAATAAGTGTCAGATGAGTTATTTTTATTAGCTTGTGGTTCTGATAGACGTGTTAGAAAATACATAGAGTGCATTGTTCATGGGGTTAGGTTCTATACAAAAGAACGAGACTTTCATTTGAGAAGTCAAAACAGTGGTGTCATAGTTGAAGGAAATCGTGAATATAAGCAATTCAACTTTTATGGTGTTCTAACTAATATTATTAAATTAGATTATATAAAAAATTGTCAAGTAGTTATGTTTAAGTATGAATGGTTTGATCTTGATAGTAAGAGGAGAAGAATTCATATAGATGGTAATTTAGTTAGCATCAATGTTAACAAAATGTTGGTATGAGAACTACCCTTTTATATTAACAATTCAAGCGAAGCAAGTATTTTACTTGGATGACATCAAGTTAGGAAGAGATTGAAGAGTAGTACAAAAATTTAATCATAAGCACTTGTATAATATTCCAGAAATTGAAAAAGCGGAAAATTTTGAAATGTTTAATGTAAGAAATAATATAAATCAAAAAATTGAAGCTACTGAAAGTGGCAGGTCTATCCATGTTGATGATTTTGAAGAAAGATCACTCAATCAAGATGATGTTGCTCCAGAGGTCATTCATTCCAATTTTGTTGAATGGAGTAAGAAATTAACAAATGATGCTTCCATGGAAGACTTTGATTGAGAGGGTCAAGAAGGTCTTGAAGATATCACTGAGGAGGAATTTCAGTGTAATGATGATGATTATAATAGTGATATAAATACTAAGTTTTACTAAATGTTGGATTCTTATTATTATTATGCCTTTTTTCTCTTATTCAATATGCTCATTTTCATGGGCAGTTGCTAGATCATTGGCTAGGACTGTTGAGCATTGGCATTTATCTCTTAACTTTATGAAGTTATCCTCCTTGCCTAAGATTAGCCTTTAGTCTTTTGTATCTTGTTCAAGCTTGAGGTTTTTGATTGCCTTATTGATTTAAATGTTCAACAGTATGCAATGCTGCTATTATGATATTGGTTGTTTTCTTTGATATTTTACAATATATGAAGTTTAATTAAAATTTTAATCTACCAAGTTGCTATTTATATTTGTATTGATG
>JAXCLQ010028461.1:0-27704 GCA_035584115.1 Cedrela odorata
CAGCTGAAATTCAGAGGATAATGTTTCCTTTTTATCTTCCTATCAGAATCCTCTCATAATATAATTTATCCGTTTAACTTTTAAAAAGATATTAGCATATAATATAATTAATAATTATTAATTTAAATTATATTTTAGTAAAATTTATAAATTAATTTTATATTTTATAATATAAATTAAAAATATTAAAATATAATTTAAATCGTTAATTTAATTATTAATTATATCACTACAAATATATTAAAATCAAAGATCAAAAATGACTAGGAGACATCCTCGTTTGTCTTCTCATCAATTTATGCACTTTGTCTGTCTCTTAATTGACGCTCGTATTCTGTTACTGAAATAAAAGAAAAGCCAAGGAATCTAAGGTGAAGAATGGACCACAAATTGCACAATAGTGGGACTGAATTATACACGTATTACATAGCAGCCGCAGTTGGCAAAGCTTGGGAATGACAAAAGGAGCAATTGTCATTGAACCCATATGCATAAAACATGCATATATAAACTTAACGTGCAAAGTTACATGCATCTAAACGTTGAAGCCTGAATGTGATGGCTGCATAAAGATGTTGCAAAAGTGTGTATCCATATGTGATTTGAACAGTTATAATGAGTCTTACCCCTTAACAAAGGCATAGTACTAAAATAACCTAAGATTAAAAAGAGCATAATAAAAGTGATCAAACAGCTTCTAATTTGAATAATCATTGAAAACCTTGGATAACAGTCTAAGAATCTTAGGAGGAGAACTATCCCACCCACAAAAATCAGCACAAAGAAAACCCTGATCAGTCATCCTATCAGCGACATTTTTATTCTCCAAGAACATCTGAGATAATAGCTGACGGCAATTTAACCGGATTCTAAGAGACATTGGAAAAGAGATGTATCAGTAACATAGAATCACTAGTTTTTATATGGTTAATAGTTGATCAATTCATAAACAAAAGAATATTATTCTTCATTATTTATTTATTTATTTTTACATTTACAAATCGCAGTAGTATTGTTTAACTTTCCATAGCAGAAGTTTCACTTTATCTTGATGCTATAAGAAACAAAAACATACAAATGAAAGGCTGGTGATATTTTTTTCTAATACTATGCTTAATTTCTTGTATTTGTCACGCCATGCACGTAGAACCAGATCTTCAGTTCACAAATTCATTCTAATGGCCTCGGCCTCTGGGACTAGGCCCCGATGCCAGCCGTTCAAGCCAGCACGACATCGTAAATTTCGCCTTCTCGAAGACAGACGGCGGCGACGAATAAGTTTCAAGGTGATTTGCGTTAGCAAAATCCTCCGGCATAACCCTTGTGGCCTCAACTCCAACGTGGCTCAGTATGGCCAATGATATGACCAAAATGATCAAAAGGGTGCTCACTTTTCTAGAATTCATCCTCGGAAAATACTCGTGAAGTTGCCGGAAACTGGAAATCGCAAACTATTCAGGCAGAACTGGGATGTTTCAGCCAATTTCTTGATGCTAGCTTGTTTGAATTTGAGTGTGTGACAAAATATAGATGTGCTTCAAGCTATTTATAGGGGGAAAGTGTAAGAGTTTATTGTATGGGTGTAGTTGGTCTCAGCGTGCAAACTACTTTGAATAAATTTGAATATTGAATAATATTTGTTTTGGTGGGCTTTCATGGCTTACGTGTTGACTAAGGAGTTTCGAATAAGTCATGCTTGCGCTGCAGGCTGAAAACCCAGGGAGATTTTGTGTTGTTGCATTGGAAAGATGAAACATCCATGCATTTGTATAAGTTTGAATCTGTCAGTGGGGATTAAATAATAAGGTTGATTTTCTTTTTTTTATTTTACTATTGAATGTCTTTTCACTTGGAATGTAGTTATGCTCGACAAAGAGAGAATATTTTTTTGTACCTGATCAAATTTAATATAATATATAGATTAATGTTATTTGGTTTGTAGAATTCCTAGTCTATACACTGTAATTTATCCCAATTTCCAACCTTGGATTTCCAATTTAAATTAATTCTAAGATGAATTAATGGTATTTTTAATTTCTTAAGAAATAAGTATTTAGTTTGATTTGAACAAATTTATTAAAAAAAATTGTCAATTCCCAAGTAATTAATCATATTAAATGTTAAATTGTTAAATTAATCAAATACCACAGATAAAAATTAAGGTATTATGAATTTTAATCCATAATTAATATATTAAATATTTAAATATAATAATTCTAAACATATTTATAGATAGATTCGAATCTAGATTTTAAATAATTTAATATTTTAATCTATGGTAATAGTATCTAATTTCTTGATATTTAATTTTAGTAATAACTAAGATCACCTTCTTCATGAGATGATTTAAACATAAAATTAGAAAGATTGATTATGGTGATTACAAATGATAATAGGATTAGAAAATTGTTGGTTGGCATGTTCAATGAAGTCCAATGTTGATAAATTTTGAATTGACCAAACTAGGAGTGTTCTTTTGCTTTGAATGGACCTATTCGTTGCTAGGAAATTGGAAATGGGGTAATAACATTCAAGTCCCTATGTCTTAATTTTTCATAAATACAGGCATATATTTATTCATATATCCCAAATATGTCCCAATCGAAAGAACTAAAGAGGCTTAATTTGAGATTACAATACTTTACTCTATTTTGAAAGCTCGGTAGTTAAAGTGTTGAGTAAACACTTTTTTTTTAACTTATATTTAATATATAATGATTTTATTTTATAGTAATTATAGCTTCAAAATCACAACAGTTCAATCACAAACTAAGTTTGTATCATTGAAGTGTCATAGAATATAACTTAAAAGTAATACTCTACTTTTTAAATTGTATTTTAATTTTTATGTTAAATTATAATATCTTTATCAATTGGAGAGTGAGAAAATAGAATAATTAATTATTTTAAAATTTATAAAATTTACTATCCAACTAAAAAAAGTCGCATCACTACTTGGAATAGACGGCTAGGATAAAACTTGAAAAGTGTAATATTATTGTATAACTTAATACTAAAGGGTACTTTCAATTATTTCAATTATAATTATGGACTTGGTTGATATAAATGAAAACATTATGTTCTTGTTTGTGCAAATGTACAAAAATATGGTTTCAAATGTTATTATTCCAATTGCAAATCGTGTAAGCCAAGAGGCTGTCATGGCAATTGGTATGTGAGTTGGTATTTATATTGAATGACGCCATAAAATCCGTGAGTCTTTTCCGCATGTTTTGGGCTGTTGAAAATCTTGAGCTTTCTTGGAAACTATACCAATTTATAAGAAAATTTGAAGAGGGTTTGTGTTAGTAATTGAAAATTATCAAGTTTTCAAAAATTAAAATTAATGTAAATCTAAATTTTGGATTATGCACTTGTATTTTGAAAATTTAAAATTATGCAAACAACTATAGCATTTTTAATTATTAAAATAATAATATTTAATATACAAATTCTATTAATATAAATCACTGTGTTAATGTTATGTTATTCTCACATATGTAATTTTTTTAGAGATTCAAATCTTTTTATGATCAAAGGTAATAAATTCTTCGCTAATTAAAAAAATAAAATAATTAGAGAAAAATAGAAATAATGAGAAACTCTTTTTATTTTTATTTTTATTTAAAATATTTAGTCGTATTGAAATTCTTGGTAGATGTTGTGTGTTAAGTAAAAAGGAACAACTAATAAAATTTGCTTGAAATGGTAAACCACTACTCTTTTTTCTTTTTTCTTTTTTTTGTGTTTGTCTACACACTTGTGTCCTCATCCAATACAAATTCCTTATCCCTCCATGTCACTAAAGACGTACGTATTTGACTCTTTTTAATATTATTTCTTAAGTAAAAAATTAAATCACGTTGGCCTTAGGTTGTTGAATACCATGTTCAAACATTCAACGTAGGAATAATTTCATTAAAACCCTTTGAGATTTGTTCAAATCAAATGTCAAATAAGTAAGAAAAATTAATAATACCATTATTAAATAATTAATAATATTATTATTAAATAATTCATTGTATTGTGCCGTGAAAATCATATTTAAAAAAATTTAAGTTCATTTGTGCTCGTATCTAAATTCATTTCGTGCCCAATTTTTAAGAAGTTAGTCCAATATAACTTGTTAATTCTTTACTATTTGTATGCCGTTGTACTTAATTTTAGACATTTTCCTTTTAAGACTTTTTTTTATCAATTAAATTACTAAAATATTATTCAATATGGTTTTTGTACAACTTCCTACAAAGAGTGTTGCTAACTTTTTCAAAATTTTAAATTATTTTTATAAATTCAAGTAATTATTTATGTTCTTATTCTAACCTACATTATCGAATTAAACTATCATGCCTAAAATACGAACTCATTTGAGCTCCTGTATCATGTCAATTTAGTAATGTTTGAGTCAAGCTCATAATACATTCAAACAATAATATTGAATATAACATATCCAAGTTCTTAAAAAAAGATATCAAAAAAACTTTCAAATATAGCTGTAATTTGTGATGTTTGTAGCATTGGAAAATTTCATGCATCAACAACTATAACTAGGATACATATAACTCATGAGTCATGGCTAGAGCACATTTAATCACATACGTATCCTACTCTTCAAACCTACCTTCAATTTGTATTATTTATCAAAAACCTCGCGTGATAAAAACTAGCCATTCGCCCAAGAGCTTTATTTGGGCGAGGCTCCATACAACTCCCTAAGTTTTCCACTCTTCCCTTATAATTCTTAAATTTTTTATTACACGTCTCAAGTTTTCTATTATATTTTCCAACTTATGTGTTTACATTTAAAAAAACATGAGAATTACAATGGAAGACTTAGAAGCTATACTGAACTGACACCGGTACTATAGCACAAACATTGTATTTCGTATTAAAAGGTGTTGAGTATAGTCCAAGTATGCATAATGCCAAGAATAGTAAAGACCCAAAATGGTCCTTCAGACATAGACGGATAATGGTTCAAGACCAATTGCTACTCGAAGAGAGCCATTCAAGTGAGGAGCCGAGACTTCTCAAAATCACTAGGGGGCACGAATCAAACCTTATCCCAGGGACGAACCATGAAGGTCTCGGCCTCAGTTTATGAAGGTCTCGGGCATAGCTTATAAAGGTCCTAGGTACAACTTATAAAGGTCTCGAACATGTAGCATCAAAACTTATCTCAGGATAATAACGATCCTCAGATAAAGATTTCTGAGACCTCGCTACAGTTATGTGATTTTCGAGACCTAACTACAGTTACATATTGATGAAGGATTCATTTCTTTCTTATACATCCCTGGATTATTCCATAACAAGGATTCTTGCCAAATTAAGCTTCTTACATAATAAGAATCTTAAGGATACGATGTCACCAAATTTGAAAACCGACACTTAACTATGGAATCTCTGTGATTCTCGTACAATAGAATTCAGGTTACTAGATTTCAAGTGTTCTACCATATTAAGGAGATGATAATATCTATAAAAGAGGATCAGCTACAATCAGGTACGTGGACTATAAATTTGGCAAAAAAATACTAGGATTCTCTTTTAGCTTTCTCTTTCCAAAAAAAAAAATATACACAAGTAAAAACCTTAACTTAAGTATCAGAGGGTTTTCGCTGGATAATTGATTTTTTACCCCCTTTAGCTTCCAATTATGATTGCAGGTTACGCAAACAGTTGAGTGGAGAAGAAAAAGATCGTAGCTAGTGTACGAGATTCACATAAGAGATTTTTGCGACATTAATATCTGGCACCGTTTGTGGGAATTTGAACAAAAAGTCAGAAACAATCAAAAGAAGGAAAGCATGGCAACTTTATGAACGTATGTGAAGAAATAGAGCAACAGTAAGAGGGAATTCTCATGACAATGTTGTGGATGGTCATACGACTGTTAATCGGGATATTGATAATCAGCCTCTACCACTGGAAAACGTGAACCGTGATTCAGAAGCTTCGTCACCGCACCAACTCCCCCCTCGTCCAGAGAAGGCAGAAACAGTGGTTGACCAAAAGGTTGGCAGAGAATGAAAAGCAACATGCGAAAAAGGATAGGCAGATTCAAGCCTTGGCTGAAAAAGTAGCACGAATGAGGAAGATGTTTCAAGCTGGTTCCCCGGCATTAAAGACGTCCAAACCACTCGAAGCTGTTTAGAGCAGTGTGCCAGATACAATGCGCACAAATCGTCTAACAGAGCATCACCAAAACACTACCAGGAAAAAATACACTGCCGTAAAGAAGGAAAAAGAGAAAATTTCTAGATATCCCTTTAAAAAACCTCAAGGCAATGATGATGTCAATTGGTTCCATGATGAGCCGCCACAGATGATTGAATATTTGCCTGACGATTCGACGATAGTTTGTAAAAGAGGATTGGGTCATAGTCCTGACCAGAAGGATATGAGAGTGTTTCTAGATCAAAAATGGCAATGGAAAGGCTCTATACGGAGCTCGTCCCGAAGGAAGAGATCTAGGGAAGATAGTGATCGAGTTGAGAACTTAGAGGTTCGTATTCGAAAATTAGTCAAAGAATTGGAAGACTAGACAAAGAAAGAGAGGCAAATGGAGGGCGATGCTTCGCTAAAGATGGGTTTTTACTCGAAATCTCCCTTTTCCCAAAAAATACTGAACCTCGTTCTTCTCCGAAAATCTAAGATACTCCAAAATAACCATTTCACAAGCAAAACAGACCCATCGCTGCACATGGATTTATTTAGAGAAATGATGCTAATCTAGGGGTTGGATGAACCTAGATGTGCCGCTTGTTTTCGCTAACTCTAGAGGGAAAAGCGAGAAAATGGTTCACCAATCTGACATCCAACAGCATCAGCAACTTTGAACAGTTGTACGGAGTCTTCATCGATGAGTTCAAAGGCGCTACCATCAACCTCAAGACTTCGAGTTCATTGCTACTCATGAAGTAAGGAGAGAGTGAAAGCCTCAGGAGTTTCGTCAAAAGATATCATGATAAAGTGATGGAGTTGGAGGCTTATCATTACTCCTTAGCACTTGAAGGTCTCAAGAAAGGTCTACAAGTAAACCGATAATGGTACATTGTGAGGAAGCCCTCTATTGCCACTTATGAAATAGCTAGAAGAAAGCTGTTGAATGAAATTGAGATTGAAGATCAAATCAATCTCAAGATGAGAGAAGAAAAGTCTTTCAAACCACTATCTCTAGAAAGGGCTGGGAATCCCAAGATCGATTCGGGAAAAAAATGTGATGATAGGAGAAGCTTCCGTGATCTTGACAGAAAGAGTAGAAGAGGTCAGAGTCAAAATGAGACAACCAGAGGAAGAGAGAATTTTCGTTTGAAAGGATACCATTCACCTGCGAGAGATGATACAAAGGGAGTAGCTCATGTTCAAAGAGATCAAGCTTTCACTCCTTTAAAAGCCTTACTCTCACAAGTTTGGAAGGAGATCACAAGACGAGGAACAATATTGGTAGAACCCCCCCCCCCTATTAAGGGCCAAACTAGTGGGAGAGGCTAAAAATAAGTTTTGCGAGTTCCACCATAGCGCTGAACATCTAATGGATGAATGTTTTGACCTCAAAAGTCAAGTAGAAATACTAATCAAGAACAATTACCTGCAAGACTTGATAGCTGGAGAGCGGGATAGAACTAAAGTCTCGGAACAAGAAATTGAGCATGGACCGAGGCAAGAAGAAAGGACTATGGTGATCTCAAGATGAGTGACATTGGCTGCAAATTCAAACAGATCTAGAAAGAGTTACTCCAAATACTCTTTACCCAACAACTCGTCGGATATCCATATCATGAATGTTTGAGCCGAGAAGAAACAAAAACTCACCTCAGTACTTATTATGTTCACGGATGAAAACGAAGTGAGAGTGCATTACCCACATAACGATGTCTTGGTAGTAACCTTGACGGTGGAAATGTCTCAGGTCAGCCGAATCTTGGTAGACACAGGAGGTTCAGCTAATATTATCTTCAATAAAACTTTAGATTCTTTGGGAATAGAAGATCTGAGACTCCGACCTACCAAGACCGCCCTCCATAGATTTGGGGAATCGTGTGTTTACCCCTTGGGAATAGTGCAACTACCTATCATTATAGGAGAATGGCTTACCAGAAGACTACAATGGTGGAGTTCCAAGTTGTTGACCTCAAAATGCCCTACACCATGATTTTCAAGAGACCTTTTCTCAGAACCACGAAGGCAGTAGAGAGCATTCATTATCTAAAGTTGAAATTTCGAGCAGGAGAAGGTATTGGAATTGTTAAGGGAAACCAGAAAGAAGCTCGGTCATGTTTTGCTGTGTCTTCCAAAGGTTTATGCTGCCTGTGGAGAGAAGTCCTGGAAGCCAATGAAGATAACTCGCGAGATAAGCTGATTACAAAGAGGCTAGAGCAGGATGACAAATCGTCGACCCTAGAACTAACAGGAGAATTCAAATCCATCATCCTAGATCAGGAGTCACCTCAAAGAACAGTTAAGATTGATGCCCAACTCCTAGAAGAACTGAAATCCGAACTCAAGAACATCTTGAAGAAATACATGGGTGTGTTCACGTGGTCTCATGAAGATATACCAAGCATTGACCCTCGAGTAATCTCTCACTTACTCACTATCGTTCCTCAACACAAACCAGTAAAGCAAAAAATGAGACCATTCAATGAAAAAAAGAGAGAAGCAGTACACACTAAAGTCAACTAGCTGATGAGAACAAAATTCATCAGGGAAGTGCATTACTCAGAATGGGTATCGAACGTGGTAATGGTTAAAAAGGCAACGGTAAATAGAGAATGTGCATAGACTTCACGGACCTGAATAAAGCCTGTCCCAAAGATAGTTTCCTGCTCCATCGAATCGATCAGTTGGTGGACTCGACAGCTGATCATGAATTATTAAGCTTTATGGATGCGTTCTCGGGGTACAATCAAATCAGAATGCAATAATCAAACCAAGAGAAAATGACATTTATTACTGATCAGAGATTATACTGCTATATCGTAATGACTTTTGAATTGAAAAATGTTGGGGCTACCTTCCCAATGTTAGTCAACTAGGTCTTTAAACTACTGATAGGCGAAACTATGGTGGTCTATGTGGATGACATGATTACTAAGTCTCAGAAGGCCCGAGACCACCCCAAGCATTTGCAAGAAACCTTCTCCTATTTAAGCAAGTACAAAATAAAGTTGAATACTAAAAATATGCATTTGGAGTTTAGGCTAGGAAGTTTCTTGGATATATAGTTAGTAAACGTGGTATCAAAGCTAATTCACAGAAGATTAAGGCCATATTGGATTTGAAGTCCCCGTTCAACCTTAAAGAGCTCCAAAGTTTGACGAGGCGACTAGCAACACTTAGCAGATTTCTATCCAAAGCTACTGATAGATGCTTCTTTTTCTTTCAGATCATGAAAAAAGAAAAGAAGATTGAATAGATAGAGGAATGCAAGCACAACTTCAAAAGCTAAAGTAGTATCTTGCATCCTCACCTCACCTAACGAGACTTGAAATCGGAGAAACGCTTTACCTGTACCTCGCGGTAAGCGACCATTCGGTAAGCTTAGTCTTAGTGAAGGAAGATTCTGAGAAAATTCACCATCCTATCTATTACACCAGCAAGGCGCTACTAGACACTAAGACGAGATACTCGCCGCCGAAGAAGCTAGAACTAGCATTGGTAGTGGTAACAAGGAAGCTTATACCCTACTTCCAAGCTCATCAGGTTGTGGTGCTAACAAACCAGCCGCTGAGACAAATCCTACATCGGCCAGACCTCTTAGGTCGATTGATCAAGTAGTCTGTTGAACTTGGCGAGTATGACATCATCTATAAGCCTAGGAAAGCGATTAAGGGTCAGGCTTTAGCATATTTCATTGCCGAAAGATCGGTGTTGGAACACCTCATTGTCTACCAGGTCGTAGAACAATCTTTTGACCAAGAAGATTCAACCACCCCAAACGAAGAAGCGGCGATCTTGAACCTCTTCATCGATGGAACTTTAAATGCTAAGGGAGAAGGAGCTGGTATGGTCCTCGTAAGTCTAGAAGGGATTGAGGTAGTGAATTCCTTAAAGTTTGATTTTAAGGTTACCAATAACGAGGCAGAATATGAAGCATTGATTGCAAGGGTCAAGTTAGCTCTGGTTCTAGGAATCACAGGTCTTGATATCCATTATGATTCTGAATTAGTGGCCAGCCAACTGGACTGCCAGTTCCAAGCGCGCGAAGATAATATGCAAGCATACTTGAAAAAAGCCAAATAAGTACTAATCGCGTTAAAAACTATTATAATCAAATAGATTCCGAGAGCCGAAAATTCAAAGGCATACATGCTAGTAAAATTAGCCTCTACTTTAAAGGAAGCATTCTCGCCTCGGTACTAATAGAAGTACTGGAACAGAGAAGCATAGAAGATGAAGACCATACACGTTATGTATCTCAATTAAATCCGCATCGTTTTTGGGTCAATGAGATAAGGTCTTATATTCAAAACGGCAAGTTTTCGGAAGATAAAGAGTAGGCAAGAAAGGTCAGAAATAGGTCGGCAAGATATACCATCATTGATGGAGAGTTATATAAGCGGGGATACAGTATTCCCTACCTAAAATGCCTGAGACCTGAGGAAGCAACTCATACCCTAAATGAAATCCATCGAGGAATATGTGGCAAACATGGGGGAGCTCGAGCTATGACCCACAAAATACTGAGGCAAGGGTACTAATGGCCAACACTTTCTCAGGATACAGCGCAGCTAGTTAAAACGTGTCATAAGTGTCAAATGCACGACTGCGTTTCTAAACAACCTCTAGAGAAGTTGACTTCCCTGGCAAGTCCTCGGCCATTTTCCCAGTGGAGGCTCGATCTCATTAAACCTTTACCGCAAGCTCGCGCAAACATTAAGTATGCTGTGGTGGCTATCGACTACTTCACAAAGTAGGTGAAGTCGAACCCTTGACAGCTATCACAGAAAAAAGGGTCACGACGTTCGTCAAGCATAACATCATCTACAGGTTTAAAATACCTTAAGTGTTAATCACGGATAATGGAAAGCAGTTTAACAACGCAAACTTCAGGGAGTTCTGCTCAGATTTTGCAATTGACCTCAAATTTACAACTTCAGCTTATCCTAAAGCCAATTGACAAGTGGAAGCAGCCAATAAGGTTATAAAAAATGGCCTCAAAATGAAGCTCAAGGAGCACAAAAGTGTGTGGATTGACAAACTTCTTGAGGTTCTTTGGGTGTACTGAGTCACACCCAAGGTCGCCATAAGAGAAACTCCCTATAATCTAGCTTTCGGATGTGAGGCGATGATTCTAATAGAAGTAAGCATACTAACTTTCCGGGTTAACAATTATGATGAGAAGTCCAATAACGAGGGCTTATGTTTGGAATTAGATCTGTTGCAAGAAAAGAAGGAAATGGTCGTGATAAAGGTCGTAGCTCACCAACAGAGGGTAGCAAGATATTACAACCAGAAGGTTCAGCACCGTTCTTTTTAGCTAGGAGATTAGGTCTTGGACAAGTAATCCTGAACATCAAGGTTCTAGGATAGGGCATTTTAGGTGTAAACTGGGAAGGACCTTACAAAGTCACTCAAGTCCTCAAACCTAGAGTTAATAAGCTGGAATCCCCGAACGAAAATCGAGTCCGAAAGCTTTGGAACACCAAACGCTTGAAGTTGTATTACCCTTAGAAGCATCGAAAATTTTTGTACAAATTCCCTTAGAAGTTAATAAAATTATTTTTTATTTTTCACTTCTGAAGTTAGCCAACCGATAAAGCAAAAGCTTATGATCATTAAACGTCTCGGGGTAATCTCCTCCCGAAGCCCGGATATGGGTAATACCATTCCCAAACGTTCAGCTTTCTATTTTTCTCGAGGTAATATCATTCTCGGTTCAAACAAGCTCCGAGTACAGTCTTGGAGAGCATGAGCAAAAGAGGTTCTTGGATGATCTTATCAAACTTCTCCGGGTAGTCTCCTCCTGAAACCCGAACACGGGTGACAAGATTCCCAGAGGTTCAGCTTTCTATTTTCCCCGAGGTAATATCATCATCAGCTCAAACAAGCCCTGAGCACGGACTCAGAGAGTATGAGCAAAAGAGGTTCTCGGATGTTCTTATCCAACGTCTCGGGGTAATCTCCTCCCAAAGCCCGGACACAAGTGACACGGTTCCCAGACGTTCAGCTTTTTATTTTCCCCGAGATAATATTATCCTCAGCTCAAATAAGCCTGGAGCACGGTCTCGGAGAGCATGAGCAAATGAAGTTCTCAGATGACCTTATCAAACGTCTTGGGATAATCTCCTTCCAAAGCCTGGACACAAGTGACTCAATTCCCAAACATTAGCTTTCTATTTTTCTCGAGGTAATATTATCCTCAGCTCAAGCAATCCCTGAGCACGGTCCCGGAGAGCATGAGCAAAAAAGGTTCTCGGATGGTCTTATCAAACGTCTCGGGTTAGTCTCCTCTCGGAGCCCTAGAAGGGATAACACGACTCCCAAACATTAGCTTATTATTCACTCCCAGACAATATAATTCCCAACCCAAATAGGCAGCTGGGCTTAGTTTAGAAAATGATCGATAAAATAAGTTATCAAGTGACTAATACGAAGCATGTCAATAAAGTCTAGGATGTAAGTAGACTTTAATTGAGAAGAGCTGTTAATACGTAAAGAATAAACAGTTTAGGATATTGTTATGCCAAGTTAAGGTTAATAGGTAATCCAAGTTCGTAAGGTAAGCAAGAATTGTGCGGAACCACTTAGTGAAAGAAAAAGGGAGCAATCAGAGGAAAGAGAAAATCAGAAGTCTTGAAAGGAAATTTTATTAATTAAAGTATTACATTGAAAAAAAACTAAACTAAAGCTAAATCTCTACAATGTGATCGGCTGGGAGGTCAACAGAAAGAGTTAGATCAGTCGAAGGAGTCGCCGGGTCAACAAGAGAGGCCTCAAGATCAACCACAAGAAGCAGAGGAGCCTCAAACCCCTCAGTGGAAGAGATTTCTATGGGAGCATTTGTAGTTGGGGGTTCAGCAGAGGTGCCGGTCGCAGACTCCATTGGAGGCACATACTCAGTCTTCAAATTAGGATGCCCCTCCCCTTCAAGGAACACCCGATCAGAGTTCTCTTGTCCTTACACTGAAGCTTAATGCCCTGAGGCTTCATACAGCCAATTCAGGTCCAGATCGGGGTATTGGCCTTGGAGCATTTTGCAAGTCAGGTCAATGTTATCATTGACCAAATCGTGAAGCCGAACCCCTATCTCTACCTCGTCGTCCTCAACCTTCTTAGCCAGAAGCGCGAATCTTTTCTTCTCGGCATCCAAGCTCACTCGTAGCTCTTCACACACCTCATTCAAACTTTGGGGAAGCGTTTCTCCCTCCTCCTTCAGGTTGTTCATCTCGAACCTCAAAGCCTCAGCCATCCTATTCACTTCGAACTGAGATGACTCAGCCGTGGCCACCCTCATTTGGTGATCCTCCCGCTCCCAACTCACTATGTCGAGGTCAGATTCGCAGTTGCTTCTTGCCGAAGCCAGGTCTTGCTCTACCTTCTCGACCCTCCTTTCAGCCTCGGATACCCAAGAGTAATCTTTAGTAAGGGCACCGTGCTATAGCATAGTCGAGTAAAAAAGCTTAGCACCAATAATTAGTGGAGTATAAGATTTATCGCTTCTTAGCACCAAGAGAGAGGACTTACCAGACCCAGCCACTTTATCTGAAAATTCAGCAACGACTCCCCTAAGAGCCCAACAATGTCCTCAGAGAACTTGTCGCTAATGTTCTACCCCTGTAGGTTGATGCATGGAAGAAAGTGTTCAAAAAACCTCTGTTTCTCCTCAAGAATATCCTCTAGAAGGAGTTCTCATGATCTGACCGACTCTTGGTCGGTTTGGCCGAACATCTGTTTCTTCTTCTTGGCCCTTTCCCCAGAGGCCTTAGCCACAACCTTATACTTCCCTTTGTTAATGAGGGAATCTGGAGGGAGAGGTGTCAGATCTCGAATTACTACCCTTTTAGAGGGAACTTTGAGGTGAGTCGCGATGGAGGAGTCAGCCGCCTTCAAGGTTCCGGAGGCCTTAGCTAAACCTTTCTGGGCGGCCTTTGAAGGTTGAGGGGCTTTTCCTCCCCTTTTTCCTTTGGCAAGTCTCTGCAAGACTTTAAGGGATCTAAAGCTTGGTCTTTGGAAGCCAGTTCACCTGCAAACACAAATACAACTACAGTTAGTTACGGCAACCCCAACACTAAAGATGAGTCACTTTGAGATTACCTCGAAGAGTGGCCTTTTTCGAGGCCAATTGGTATCTGGATATACAAAAATTTACTATATTCAAACTAAGCAATTCGTCTTTCGAGAACAAAAGGCTCTGGTCAGAAGCTAATGACTTAGCCAATTTTACCCTCTCATGGCTAGGAGAGGCTAATATTGGCTTGCTACTCCAAAAGACTGCTTCACCAAAGGATTTGGGTACTTGAAAATGTGGGGTTGAATTCCAATCACCTCTAATAAAAAACCATTTTTTTCAAGTTTTGTTGGATGTGGGGTTTTCAGTAATAGGGTTGTTCTAGCCAGCTCGGTTCTGAAGGTAGAACCACCCAAGACTACTTATGAGATTTCTTTAAAATATGAACATGTACTCAATCTTCTCAAAAGAAGGGTTGTGATCTAAGATTTGGTGCCATACGACGTACAAACTAGATATGATTCTCCAACTATTAAGGTTTAATTAATAAGGAAAGAGTCCAAAGGAAGCAAGGATTCGAGTAAAGTATGATTGAATAGGTAGTCTGACGCTTACGTAAAAAAATTCTTCGTTGAAGGCTATTTCGCCCTCTGGAAGGCAATTGGAAGCTCGTTCGCTTTAAGGACTCTAAGATAAATCCTTTCAAGGATCCTATATAGCCTAGTATATACTTCTAAGTCCGTTTCAGTTATGATCGAGGTAAATATGTCTGCCTTGAAATATGCTAGGTCTCTCCTCGCCAGAGTTGGGGAGGCAATTGGGACGATGATTTGTTCCTCGATGGAGTTGTTTTCCCCCTAAATCATTTTCTGTTTTTACATTAGTAAAGTGAGAGGTTAAAAGGTCGTTTTAGGACCCTCAACAACTCAAGAGGATTAACCTAAAATTTTCCATAAGAAAATGTCTATTAAGTTCCATAATCGATCAAATATACCACAACGTCAATTGCAAAAGAATAAAAGAATAAGAGAAGAAACTTACTGTTGAAAGTTGAAAAACTTGAAGTTGCGTGAAGCCTGAAACTGAGTTGTTGCTGCTGCTTTGTTGTTGAAGTTATTTGCAAAGGAAAAGTGACGACGTAAAGGTAAAGAAAAAGGTAAAAGGTGGGGTATTTAAGGGAGAAGAAGAACCCCAACTGCCGATGCCTATTACAGATCAAGGGATGGGATGTTGTCAGGTCGAAGGAGAAGCTGAGGGGATGCATCTCATTAATAAAAAGGGGGGACGACCATCATTAGGGATAGTTAAATTTCTTGGGGGCTGAAACATTGAGATTCCTTGAGCCAGTCATCACCCGCCACGTTGCAAAAATGAGCTAACTCCCAGCTGAGCAATTAATTATGACAAGCAGGCACGTCTCTTCAGAACTGTCACCTTTAGTTTTAATCAAAGAACAGTTATTTTTTTATTAAAACTAAGGGGTTTGATGTTAAGTATAGTCTAGTATGCATAAGGCCTAGAAGAGTAAAGGCCTGAAATTGTCCTTCAGATAGAGACGGATGATGGTCCGATACAAACTGTTAACCGAAGAGAGCCATTCAAGTGAGGAGCCGAAACTTCTAAGAATCACTAGGGGGCACGGATCAAACCTTATCCTAGGGATGAACCATGAAAGTCTTGGCTACAGTTTATGAAGGTCTTGGCCACAGCTTATAAATGACTCGAACATGCAGCACTAGAGCTTATCTCAAGATAATAACGATCCTCAGATAAAAATTTCTAAGAGCTCGCTACAGTTACGTGATTTCCGAGACCTTGCTACAATTACGTATTGGTGAAGGATTCATCTCTTTCCTATACATTCTCAAATTATTTCATAACAAGAATTCTTACCAGATTAAGCTTCTTACATAATAAGAATCCTAAGAATAGGATATCACCAAATCCGAAAACCGACGCTTAACTTATGGAATATCAGTGATTCTCGCACAAGGGGATTCAGGTTACCAGATTTCATAGTGTTCTACCATATTAAGGAGATGATAACATCTATAAAAGAGAATTAGCTACAATTAAGTACGCAGACTGAAACTTTGGCAAAAAATACTATGATTCTCTTTTAGCTTTCTGTTTTCAAAAAGAAAACATACACAAATAAAAACCTTAACTTAAGTATCAGAGGGTTTTCGCTGGACAACTGGCTTTTTACTCCCTTTAGCTTCCAATTGTGATTACAAGTTACGCAAATAGTTGAGTGGAGAAGAAGAAGATCATTGCTGGTGTACGACATCCACGTAAGGGATTTTTGCTGCATCAACAAAAAGAAAAAAATTATGTCCTATAATCATTATCCAAATTATAATATAAACAGACTGTCATAGTTAGATACTACAGATTCATGTATATCAGCATTGCAAGGTGATCATGGTGTGAAAAAATCATATACATTTCAAAGACTGGAAGAAACAAATCACTAATTATTTAAGTTTGGCATCTAGCTATACAATGTTCTTATCTGTTTGACCTTGTAGATTTACCAAGTCAATTTGCAGGGTAAACAAAAATTTGTTCAATGTTGAGCTCGAAATACAAATATCTATCCGGTATTTGCAAGGTGTAAGGGGCCGCCAATAATTGCTTGTCCAAGGCCAATTCATATGGCCATGGCCACAAATAAGGAGGCATGGTTGTAGGCGAATTGTTGTTCACGCAGGCACTATTCTGGGGTGTGATCAATGAGATATAGGCAACGTCTCTTGGTGCCAATCGGGTAATGTCCCAAAACCTTCTTTAAGGGGGGATGGCTAGGTGCCTCAGAAGGGCCTTGTCCATCAGCGCTCCAAAGGCATTGCTGTGGACTCCCTCGCCCTTGAGTAGGTTGAAATGGGCTATGTGCATGGATTTGGCTAGCTCATGTGTATGGTATCGACATATAAAGACGCTTGCTTGTTCGGGGCTCATACACCCTCGTTGGCTCGTTGGCTTGTGTGCCATCGATAGCTTGTATGCTTGTACGTTATAGTTGGCTAGTATTCTTGTAAGCCATAGTTGGCTAGTATGCTTGTACGTCATTATTGGCCATCTAGACTTGTACGCCCTTGTGGGCTATTTCTATTTGTACGTCTTTGATGGCTTATGCGCTTGCGCGTATTTATCAATAAAACGCCGGATCATATTGGATTGTGATAATGGCTTGTTTCCTCTTGTTTCTTCTTGTTCTCTACTATCGTTATGTTTTGTAGACAACCAATCCGCTTGAGTTCATTATGCGTAAATCTTGTTTAGGCTGACTTGCTAGTTGGAATGTGCTAGTAAGTACCACACGGGCGTGAATCCCGACTATGTAAAAATCGGCCCGTGACACAAGGCATCGTAAGAACTTCAAAAATCTTTTGCCCTCTGCCTCAGTTCATTCAGCTCTTTCTCAATTTCAGCATCTCGAAATGGGAAGGCCGTGTTTGAGCTGCTAGCAGCCGGCCTTCCAGGCGGAAGGTCTCCTTTCTGTTTGTAAATTCAAAGAAAATAGTCCGAGATTGTTAAGATGGAAGTTAGGAATCTAACAACTAGGGAACAAGTATATTTAGTTTTCACCTTCCTTGGGTTTTCCCGGCATTGGACTGGAAAACAATTTATGTAAAAGAATGAAACTTGCTATACACAACAGGGTATGTTTGTTTTCAGAAACTTGATCAGGAACCAGATAAAAGTATAATAGAAGTAAAAACATTAAAAATTCTTATACTAACATTTTGAAGCTTTGTAAACTAGATTATAGGCCATAACTTTGAGCTGCTCGATAGTTCCTTTTTAAGGTTTGCAAGATCATTGTCAACCGACGAGCTCTCAAGTAGCGCAAACTGCAGCAAATGGAACCGTTATGGTTTATAGAAAAGATACAAACCAGGAACAAGTCAATTTTCAGGCAATATCCCTCAAATGGAGTCATCTTGCATAATAATTTTCTTTTCTTGGGAGTTGGGAGGGATTGTCGTGAGATTAAAATTATCTTATACTTCACATCAATGTAATAAACAATTGGGTTGATTTCACTGAAGGCTAAACCCGTGCTCAAAACCATATATTAAATTTATAGCATAATCCCAAATAATTCTCGTCATTCAAATCTTACATTTTATGAAAGCTGAATTCCCTCAATTTTGAAGGTACAAAATGCAAGTACAACTCATGATAAAAAATCCAAGTAGAATTCAATTAAGGATCCAAGGATTAATAACAGAAGTCACAATAGAAGAATCAATTCTATGAGCAAAGTTTGGCTCGGAAGATCTTCCATTTCTAACAAGAGGCACAACTTTAAATAGGAATATAGCAGACGAAAAGAGAAGTAATTGTTACCTTCCCTCCAAGATCATCAGTAGTTAACTGGTTAAGAGCATCTGGTTGGGACTCCATTGCCATCACTATCAAGATGAACATAGGCAAAAGAATATGAATTAAGATTTTGTCTAAAATATCCAGCTTAATCACTACCTAGACATTTAACAGGGTACACAAGAAGTAATAGTTAGACAGTGAAGTTCAGGCAACCAGAAGATAATTTTAGTCATATAATTATCAACAAAAACAATACAAGCCCAACTTCTTTTACGGTAGAAACTGACGGATGACTAAAAAATCATCTTCAGGCATGAGATAAGTGGCAATGCCAGAAAGAATAGTGAAACTGGAAGGCATTTGAGAAAACAGAGAACGCAAATTTTCAACATAAATCAGGGTAAAGCAAGCTGACATATTTGCTCAAGCAAAGGCGAAGAACTGCAAGATGCATCAGGACTGGTGTTACGACAATATAGGCAATATGAGGTATGCATGATAATATCGGCCTCTCATGTATTTTAGCTGAAAATCATGGTGACCCAAGTGATTCTTAAACTTGTCAGAAAACTCCCAGAATTTTATAAATTTGTTTGAGAAGTCCCCTACCTGGTGGAGAAAGAGTGATTTTTAAGTCAGATTTCAGACAAATTTTGGAACCACATAGGTAAACTTGAATTTTTACCAAACACAGGTGAGGTAACTGACATTAAACCACATTATACAGAGAGTTACATAGAAGAACAGAGGTAGAAAAATAACTAGAACGTTAACGCAAGAAATAGATTGTATAACATTTACAAGTAAATATTAACAGCATTTACAAAATGAAATTAACATTATACACCCATCCAGTTTAATAACAGTGAATCATTTCATTTGGGAAAGTTCAAAAATGCTAACATAAGAGCAAATGACATTATAGGCCACAAAGACCAAATAAAGGCCACAAATCAGAAAATTGTACGAGTACCGTCTTAACATGCTTTTATAGTGCATTACTCTTTTGTGAATCACAATCCTATCAACTCTAAGTCATTAACTCGTGTACTATGAAGAAAACAGACATAACAGATTTAGAGAATCCGTCTTTTGTGAATCACAATCCTATCAACTCTAAGTCATTATCTCGGGTACTATGAAGAAAACAGACTTAACAGATTTAGAGAATCCGCTAGACTCAAAAGCTTAAGTTTTCAAATAGGGGCCAAACATTACTATTTAAAGACAAGCATACCAGGCCTTTTCACGAGAAACATGAATCCAATTTTAAGGTTTTACGGATCCCTAGAGACTGAAATAGAAACCCGAAAATGGGCTAGGATTGAATGGAGAATAACTGAATAAAGCGAGCATGTAGGTGCTTGAACATGAGACCTTAGCTCTAATACCTTGTTAGAGAAACCACTACACCTAAAAGATTAGGTTACTAGGTAAGCGCTCAACATTAATACTTAAAGACAAGTCTTAACGATAGACAATTCTTTAAAATTTATAATATAAAAATAAAACAAATTTATCCACCTGCTAATCATACTCGTGTCCTAATGTGCCTCAAAATCACATTAAAACAACTGAATTTGCAGCCCATGCATTACAAATGTCAAAACGCACAATAAAGTTGCCCAAAGCATCTTACATAATACAGAAAGATGATAAAGCCTAACAATCAAGACAAGCTTGTAGTAAGTAGAGTTCACTGCCTTTAATTAGGGTATTACTGCAAACAATGATCAATAATATTGAAAAAATATTGCATTTTTCGCCAAACCAATTATCTCACCCTTCTCTTCCATTTTCTCAAAAGCTGAAAGAGCACTGCTGGTATTGACATTCCCCAACATCTCGCTCACTGGTTGCAGTCCTAAGCAAAGGCAAACATTACTAGCAACACTTAAAGAGTATAAAACTATTAGAGAAAGCAGGAAATTATTAATAGAGTTAGACTGGGAAGACAGACTTTGCAGACTGAGCCGTGCTTTCAGAGTATCTTTCTTTGACTTTGCCTCCTGTATCTTGCTCTCCAAAAGCTACACAAAATGGAATTTGTTGCAACTATAATAAATTCATTAATACGTACATAACTACAATTATCAATAAAGCTGAAATGCAGCATTTAAAGAAAAATTCTCGTAGTTAATAAAATCGCTTTCTCAATAAACCAGCTAGCAGAGATGATAATCTCGCTTTCTCGGAAAAAGCTAGAAAGTTTAGAAACAAAGCAGTACTGATTGCTGTGGAGATCGGAGTTAAGACTCTGAAATTGTCGGAAGAGTTGATGAAGATGTTAGAACGAAGAAAATGAGAGAAGGAACTACAATGGTTCAATCCCTGCAAGTTACTTGTCGGTAGTGAATTTAGAGAAAGTGAAATTTGGTTGAAGATTCTGGCAAGAAATGTGTGATTTGTTTCAAGGAAATCTTGGCAGGATCAACTATGATTCGTACTGAATGCTCACATGAATTCCATGCTGAATGCATCACTGAGTGGTTGTCTAGGATCAATTTGTGCCCTTGGTGCCGTTTTGAGATGCCCAATTGTATTTTGGATCGTTTCCTATCCGAATTTTAAGAACAAAAAACAAATTGTGGAAGAGTTTATGATTTTGTAGAGATTTCTTTACATTAAAAATAGGTTTTATATGAATGATTTTTTGTTATATCACTCAAGCTAAAGAAATGAACCGAAAAAATTGATTCTAAAATGAAATTGATTCTTTTATGGTAGGTTTTGATTTCAAAAAATTAAAAATTAATTTTTTTAAGGTAGGTTCTAGTTTTAAAGATTGTGGAACCGAAATTGAACTGAAAAATCGGTTTGATTTTAAAAATAAAAAATTATTTTTCAAATCAAAAGAAATGAATCTCACCTTATATTCAAATATAAACTCTTAATCACTAAACTAAATATATAAAGTTACACAATTTATTAAAGAGAGCATTTTTTATTCGTTGAGTTATATAAAAAAAATTAATCAATATATTTATAATATTTTATTTAACTTAATTTATCATGTTATTTGTATAATAATTTAATAAAATAATGATGTGTATATATTTATTTTAAAATTGTTAAATAAGTTAACAATTATAATAAATAAATATATACATAGTATAATATTATTAGATATATAATTGTACTATTATAAAAAAAATTAAATTCTCTTTTTAGTGATGTACAATATTAATTCGAGTAATTATACAATATTTTTTCAATAATTTATCGTATATCAATTCTCTTTAATAACTTATTTATCTTCTCTTTTGTTCACTCAATTTTTCGTCATGTATACAATACTTTTATAATTTACTTTTATTGATTTTATTTATAAAAAAAATTTATAGAATAAAAAATAAGAATAATTGATAAATAGGGTACTCTATTTTTGAATCGAAACCGAATTAGAATCAAAAAATGATACCTTGTTAAATAGATTAGGTTTCGGTTTCAAAATTTAGAAACTGAATTATTTAAGGTATGTTTTAATTCTGAGTAAAACCGCCACAGAAATCGATTTTGCACATCCCTTGTTAATCATCTACACAATAGGCGTGTGTGATAGAGTATTTAAGATATGATAGAAAGAAAATTGAATGTCAAAGAGAAAATTCACTTTAGTCAAAGTTTTCATATTAATCTCTTATGCTAATGTTACTTCAGTTAAGTCACTCCTATATTAATCATAAAAGTCTCTATTATTTTCAATAGGTACCATAACTTTATCTTGATGCTAAGTATCCATAAATAAGAACATGTCTTCAATTTATCAAATGTTACAAATGGTGAGTTAATATCAAAGGAGATATTAGGTATTTGGCTATTTATATGGTGAGTTAATATCAAATGAGATATTAGGTATTTGGCTATTTATGCATACTATTTTTCTAGGTAAGATGATGATTAACTTCATGGGAAATATATGATAATTACCATTTGACCCATCTTCAATTACCCATTTCTGTAATTCTTTCGACGTTTCTCCATCTCTTATAACCCAAAATAGTTGTCTATTTAATGCTTCGAAGCCAAGTTCTATAACATGTGAAAGAGTTAAATTACACAAATTTCCAAAGCAAACATAAACTAAAGAACTGGGATTTTTGGAATCAAGCCATTTCTAGAATTTGTATCGTGTTCATCAATTGAGGTCTTGTCTCCTCTTGGGAAGGAAATATATAAATTGTCTATTTGTTTTTTGTCTAGTGAAATGGGACAAGTACACCAAACATTGTCGTGTTTATTTTTTGTATTCTTTATCATAACCTGGCTCCAATTCTTCATAACTATTGGCAATCACTCTATATGTGGATAGATCAGCTACATAATTTTTTCCTTAGTTACTTCCATTTGTTGATTCAATGAAGTTACTTGAGGTTTAGTAAATTCAACTTTATCAGGCAAATTTGGTATAGCGGTTTAGTGAATTCAACTTTATCAGGCAAATTGGTATAGCGAAGTACTCTGAGTGCGAGGTTATATACAGCAAATTCATATTTTTTTAAAAATGCAGTTTAGTTCTTGTTTTAGCTCCCCAAAATCAAATATTGACAAAATGTCTAAATTCTCGCATTCTTCTAGCAAGTCTGCTTCTACACACAGGATTTATAGTTGAAGTAATCGGATACATAGTCCAGACTCAATAGCGCAAGCAAGAGTTGCTTTGAATGTGGCCACATTGACCAGTGTAGTGAATACGATGATAATAACTCGTTGTGCCAATATTATGGATCCTTCCACCATGAAAGGAAAGAGAGCAAAGTAAAGTTTGTTTGCTTGTGCATGTTGGTTATATGCCCTTGATTCAATAGAGATGAATATGTAATTGTACATTATTGTTTTGATTAATAAAATTGACAATTTATTTATAAGTTTTGTCTATGTTGACTACTTATATATAAAGTCCTTAGAATGACAATTAAATGAATTAATTTAAGTTTAATTTGTGAGATCCCGTCATTCTTAAATGTTCTTGATCGTAGGATTATCAACACTAGGACATTGATAAATCCATATTAGATTAATATATGTTATGTCTGCTTCCTTGGAGAAAGAAGGTATCTAATCTCATAAGCTACTAGTTAAGGTGTTTACTTAGTCTAACATATGGATATTTGTTAGAGAACAAGTTTATCAAACTGACTCGCTTGAGAAACTCATATGGAGTGTTATCCACGCATCTATGGCATTTCTTTTAGTTACGATGGTATGACTGATCTTTAGACTTGAGATCTTTATGGTACCTTGTTTGTGAATCATATATGCTTTGACATTATACCTCCGTCGTCCATACCGAGATTGCGCATAGGGTAATGATTGGGCAATATAAGAAGTACGAAAAGGTTGTGAAATATCAATAAAGGATTCACCGCTTTGGATAACATAGAGTAGATATCCCAAGAGGCACCATTTTGACATAAGTGATAATATAAATCTATGGCCATGACGAGTTCTGAAAAGAATTTCAGAAACTCTAAAATTATATTATCAGGTTTAGTCGAAAGTTTCAATAACCATAGTTTAATAGAGTAGACATTTTTTATACTCTAGAATCTTTGGTGGGATATGTATAAGGTGAAAGGATTGTATCATACGGTAATCGTATACAAACTAAGATTTACTAATTCAGTATTCTTTCTCAATTGGGGATCATGATGCATTGCTAGATGCCGCTCATGATCTATGAAATTTAGTTTCTTAATTAAGAAGTTAATTAAGGATAAATTAATTAGATTAATTTATTTAGGCTTAAGAAGTCTATAACTAATTTCATTGCCAACATAAGAAAGAACCTAATAGGTCACACACTAAAAGGTATTGAGGAATTAAAGTGTAATGATTGGGCAATATAAGAAGCACGAAAAGGTTGTGAAAGATCAATAAAGGATTCGCCGCTTTGGATAACATAGAGTAGATATCCCAAAAGGCAGCATTTTGACATAAGTGATAATATAAATCCATGGCCATGACGAGTTCTGAAAAGAATTTCAAAACTCTAAAATTATATTATCAGCATTAGTCGAAAGTTTCAATAACTATAGTTTAATAAAGTAGACATTTTTCATACTCTAGAATCTTTGGTGGGATATGTATAAGGTGAAATGATTGTATCATACGGTAATCGTATACAAACTAAGATTTACTAATTCAATATTCTTTCTCAATTGGGGGTCATGATGCATTGTTAGATGCCGCTCATGATCTAAGAAATTTAGTTTCTTAATTAAGAAGTTAATTAAGGATAAATTAATTAGATTAATTTATCTAGGCTTAAGAAGTCTATAACTAATTTCATTACCAACATAAGAAAGAACTTAATAGGTCACACACTAAAAGGTATTGAGGAATTAAAGTGTAAGCTCTGTTATTTGAGCATAAGGGTAAAGTAGTTATTTGTATGATATTTATTATACACATGCATGAAAATGGTTAGTTGACACAGTATCGAGGTTTAAGTGAATTTAAATTTTGTTCAATGATATAAATATAATAAGTTAAATGATATGAGTATAATTAATGTGATATGGTGATTCAAAATTTTCATAAGTTGAATTGCGGAATATTGCCTTACGCTGAAGCATTTGGTGATCTTGCTAACCGGTTAGCGAGCGGGGTCAAGGAGCAGCACCCTTACAGGGGATTGGGGGCAGAGCCCCCGAAAGGTAGACGAAATTTGTGTTAAGAAATGAGAAGAGAATGCCAAAATCTATTCTGAGCATTGAATAGATCGATACTCGGAATACAAGTATCGATACATTCTTTGAATGTATCGATATACTAAGGATGTAAATCAATACTCATCGAACGGACCGATACTTATGAAGGAAAGTTTCGATCCTTTGTAAGATAGTAGCTTAAGAACACATTTTGGATCAAACGGATCGATACTTGAAGCCCAATGTATCGATACTTGGAGTTGAGGAAATTCTAGAATCAAACCTTTCATGAAGGGATAGATACCCAGGCTTAAAGGTATCGATATATAGCCCAAAAGTATTGATACTTCGTTTAAATGTATTGATACTTTAGGCAAAACAAGGTAAAATTTACAGGCAAATGAATCATTTCACACTCATTTATATATACCCGTAAGGGAGAGATCGACCCCATTGTCTTCTTCATTTGTTTTTCCCTTCTCTCTCACTAAAACACATTCTCTCACCCTCTCTCTCAGATTCCTCCCCAAATCAAAGCTAAACTCTAAGATATTGACAAATATACTTCCCACATGATTCCTCATCCTTCCCTCAACAATCTGATACCAGATTTGGCTTGAAACAGCAAGGAGAGACAGTAAACACGTTAGAGTTTCGAATTAAAATGGGGTTTTCAGGTTTAAAAGATAATGTGAAGCTTATGAGAACATCTACAGGCTAAAGGTAGGTCTATTAACTCATTAGAAGTTAAATTTTTTAGAATGTGAGCATATTAAAAACCTAAGGTTCATTGTTCATGCGAGATTTAAGTTGATTTTCGCATAAGGAATGATATTTGTGATAATTTGGGGTTAACTAGAAGTATATAATGATCATATACATGCTAGATATAATTTGGAATGACTAAATCCGTTTTTGATGGAAATGTGAGTTAGGAAAACTCACCGCTATGGAATTTCAGTAATGGAAATCGAATAAATGGTACCCGTAGATTAGCCTCGAGAAATGTGTTATGTCAACTAAGATAATTAAGTCATGTTTTCCACGAGTATTGCATTTGATGCATATACGTTATGTTATTTGAAATCGTGGAATTTATTATATATGCATGTATGGTGTTAGGTTCTGAGAACCCAAGAGAAGTACCGTTTGAGCGTGAGGATCAGTAGTGGGAGTAGTTACCCTCTCATTTGTTGTGAGTTAATTTATACATACATATTATATAAATAAAATACATGTGATACTTATATGTATGCTTGTGTGTGAAACGAGCTGTTTTATGATTGAAATGAAATGTGTTCAATGTGTTTTATCTGATATTGGGATATTTTGATTATTTGATCTGCTGTTATAAATGAATTGAAATGTATACATGCTGAGATGGCCGGGAAGGCCTGAATTATTTAAATTGTTTAAATCATTGTTAAAAATGATTTGTATAAATAAAAGGGCCGAGAAGGCCAGGATTTGTTTTATATGATGTATAATCATTGCTTTTGAAATGATTTGTAAATGCATGTATAATGGTGATGTAAGGCCATTAAGGCCAGATATTATTGTATGGCCAGTGGGCCAGGATTTTTACTATATATGCAGGGCTGTAATCAATGGACGGACCTATGAGAGGTTGTAGAGGTTACTGGTGCCGCAGTGGGACTGCATAAGGGAGGTTAAGTTATGGTAAGGCCACTGTATGCCGAGCACTTAGGTGCAGTTAAGGGATCCTATGAAAAGTCCTGACGGCCCACTGCTCTATATATGATAATTAATATAATTAATTAAAACAAATTTTAAATTTCAACTAAGTATAATATGCTTACTTCTCAACAGTACATCCATGGCGATTTTCTTGAAGAGGATAAAGATTGAAGACAAGAGGATTTCCGAACCATCTGCTCTATATAAGATAATGTAACTTCGCACTTTTAGATAAGAGCATACATAAGCATTTTCGTTCGTCCACAACGGATGTGGTGCACAACATAACAAGCCAGCTGAAGTTAAGAGGATAATAGAAATTTTATTTCTTAAAAATATATATATATATATATATAAATTCATTATTGTTTCTATTATCTTGTTATGAAGGGTAATATTCTAAATATGTTCATTAAATTAATAACATTAATTATTGTTATGACATAATGAAACAATAATAATTTCCCAATTACTACTCAGAAGAAGTAATCAAGTTTAAAAAATCGAGACACTACAAATCCATACAACAGTTAATAAAATTCTGATATGAATAAATTACGGTATAAAATAATTATTTTTGATGAATTTTAGACTTTCTCACTAGGTTGACTCCTCAAATATGTTTGTTTCGTGATATCTTCGAGTAGAAGTGTAATATTAAGGTGAGAAGATCCCCCTTCTTGGATGGCTAATTTTGCCATGTTTGCAAGCTCTCTAGCTTTTTCTCTTCTTTCTCCTCCTTGTTTTCCTTCTTCCATAAATCTGTCCACAGCATTCTTCACATCATCTCTTTTTACCAACACTCCAACACTTTGTTCCTCTCCCCACTTCGTTGGATTTTC
>JAXCLQ010028472.1:0-27702 GCA_035584115.1 Cedrela odorata
CGCATGTATGAAATGATTGTTGAAAATGATGTCGATGTGTAAATGTTAATTAATGAAAATGATTTTATGGCTCTAGTAGTTAGTTAATGTTTATTCTGAGCTATTCAGAATTCTGTTTAACGCGTAATGCGTGTTTCTATTTAACGAGCAATGCACGTTTCTGTTATAACTGATATGAAAATGTCCGCTTTAAGCGGAACACGTGATTACATTCTGAATCCGGGTCACCGTGGGTGCAGGTAACACTAACTGACTGAGCCATTCTGAAAATGTTTGAAATATGAATGAATTTCTATGTCAATTGATAATTTGAAAATTTATTGATCCGGTTGTGCAAATATGATTGCTTTGACAAGAAAAGAAATATGAAATGTTTGAAAATTTATTGATTTGTTTGAGCATTTATATTATGTATCATATCGACATATGAAAAACTTGCATGGTTTACTTACTGAGATTTTATTTCACTCTTTATTGTAAAAATTTTATTTTCCAAAGAATAATATTTATGAAGGAAGAAAGGAGGTGTAACAGGTGGTTAGGCGTAGAAGAAATTTTAATTATAGGTAATTAATAGAGTAATTGTAAGATTTATAACTTGTTATGTAGATAATTCTATGTATGTGTAAGGTATTATAATATGATGGACATTTAAGAATTATGTAATAATAACACTCTTTGTATGAAATGATGTAGTATTATGTAATAATGATTTATTGAATAAGTATGAGAATTGGGTGTTACAAAGTAGTTTACAATGTTAGCATATCAAGGGGCCAAAACTTTCAAAGAGAGTAGTTGTTCATCTGGAAAATTATCACGCAAATGTAGAGTATCCTCATGGTGAATGAGGCGACTCAAGTGATCAGCGACTACATTTTCACTTCCCTTTTTTATCTTTTATTTCCAAATTGAATTCTTACAAGATGAGTATCCACCTTATAAGCCTTTGCTTAGCATTCTTATTAGTGAGTAAGTACCTAAGCGCTGCATGGTCAAAAAACACATTAACTTTAGTTCTTATTAGGTATGAGTGAAATTTTTCTAAAGTAAAGATAATCGCTAGAAGCTCTTTTTCAGTGGTGGAGTAGTTAAGTTGTGCATCATTCAAGGTCCTTGATGCATAATAAATGGCGTGTGGTATCTTGCCAACTCGCTATCCCAAAACTGCTTCCACAGCATAATCATTTGCGTCGTACATTAGCTCAAATGGAAGACTCCAATCAGGTGCTTGAATAATTGGGGCTATGGTTAAGAGCTTTTTTAGATTTTTGAATGCCTCTTTACATTTTTCATTGAACTCGAGCGGCACTTCTTTTTGTAATAGCCTACATAAGGGTCTTGCAATCTTTGAAAAGTCATTTATAAATCTTCGATAGAAGCCTGTATGTCCAAGAAAATAACAAACCCCCCTCACAGATGTGGGAGATGGTAAGGAATGCACAAGATCTGTTTTAGATTTATCAACTTCTATTCCTTTAGCAAATATTATTTGTCATAGAACTATTCCATTATCTACTATAAAATGACATTTTCCCCATTTTAAGCAATAAATTTGTTTCCATGCAACGTTTCAACACAAGTGTGAGATGGTTTAAGCATTTATCTAATGAATCATCATAGACACTAAAATCATCCATAAAAACCTCTATGATGTTTTCAACATAATAAAAAAATATGCTAACCATACATTGTTGGAATGTCTTTGAAGCGTTGCAAAAGATCGAATGGCATGCATCGATAAGCAAATGTTCCAAAAGGGCAAGTGAATGTTGTCTTCTTCTGGTCTTCCAGTGCAATAACAATTTGATTGTAACCTGAATAACCATCAAGAAAACAATAATGAGTATGACCAGCTAACCTTTCTAACATTCGATCAATGAATGGCAAGGAAAAGTGATCTTTGCGAGTTGTGGTATTAAGTTTTCGATAATTGATGCAAACTTGCCATCCAGTTTGGAAACGTGTTGGTACTAGTTCATTGTCCTCATTCTTTACCACAGTGATCTTTTTGAAACAACTTGGATTGGGTTGACCCATTTGCTATCTTAAATAGGGTAGATCACACCAACATCGAGTAACTTCAGGATCTCTTTCTTCACTACCTCTATCATTGGAGGGTTCAATCATCGCTAAGCTTTTCTAGTTAGCTTTGCTCCATCTTCTAGCAGAATTCAATGCATGCACAAACAGGGACTAATCCCTTTTATGTCAGCTATTGTCCAACCTATAGTTATCTTATACTCTTTTAACACCCAGATAAGTTTCATCTCTTGTAACGACGAGAGGTTGTTTGCAATGATCAAGGGCAGTGTATCTCTTTCCCCTAAATGTACATATTTAAGGTGTTTGGGAAAAGGTTTGAGTTCTAATGTAAGAGCCTGAAACATAGAAGGTAAAAGTTTCACGTTAGATAAAGGCAAAGAAATTAAGGAAACTTGATACTTGTTTGATCTTTTTGATAGCGATTCTAAAGTCATCATGGTTTCCTCAATGCTGTCACACACTTGAATATCTATTCTAAATCTTTCAGAATCTCCCAACTCAAGGCTATTCCTCATCGTGATTTCGAGTGTATCCTCACCAGTTAATTCAAATAGTTGCTGCACTAAAGAATCAAGTATGTCAACTGAAAAACATGAATGACTCACTTGGATACCCTCATTGCTTCAAAAATATTGAAACATATAATTTCGCCGTCGAATTCCATGGTTAAGTTTCCTTCATATACATCAATTTTCGTTCAGATAGTTTTTATAAAGTGCCTCCCTAAAAGTAATGGTATTTGCATAGATGAGGAATCATCCTCCATCTTTAGAATGTAGAAATCAGCAAGTAACACTAACTGATTCACCTGCACCAAAACATCTTCCAACACACCCTTTGGATATGCATTAGATCTATCGGCAAGTTGTATAACTACACTAATTTCTTTAAGAGAACCAAGATTTAAAGAAGTATAAATTAAGTAAGGCATGACATTAATAGATGCTCCTAAATCTAACATAGCTCGTTCATACCTAGTGTTTCCGATTTTGGATAGGATGGTGAAACTTCCTGGATCTTTGCATTTTGAATTAAGTTTTCTTAGTAAAACAGCGGACACATTCTCCCCCACACTTACCATCTCATTTCCCTTTAATTTTCGCTTGGTGGTGCCCAATTCTTTGAGAAATTTTGCCCAATAAGGACTTGTTAAATGACATCCAAGAGACGTATATTCACTTGAACCTTTCTAAACGTATCGAACTTCTCTTTTTGCAATTCTTCCTTCTTAGTCTTCGCAAACCTACTAGGAAAAGGTGGAGATGAAACAATAGGTGAGATTTCAACCTTAGAACTTACTTTAGGTACTGATGTGCTCTTCATGGGTGCAATAATATCGTCTTGCTAAAGAACATGATTTGAATTCTGTTTTGTCTCCTCGTGTTCTTTTACTATTTTTGGTGATTCTACAAGTTGTTTTCCACTCCTCAAGGTCATGGCATTTGCATTTTCTCTAGTGTTCAGAATGGGAGTATTCCAAATCCTTGTGCTTCTAATTTTCCCATTATACTTGCTAATTGACTCACTTGCGTCTCCAAATTTTTGATAGTAGCTTTTGTTTCTTGTCGAAATTGTAAAGTGCTAGTAGCCAAATATTTAACAATATCCTCAAGAGATGCAGAATGTGGTCGAGTTTGATTGAAACCCAGAGGAGATTGAAATTGGTGTTTGCAACAGATTGTTGAGGATGTTCCGCGTAACTAAAATTAGGATGATCCCTCCATCCAACATTGTAAGTGTTGGAGAATTGATCATAATTTTTCCTTGGAAACATCTGCTGCCTTTGAAACCCTTCTAGAGCATTGGCTTGCTCTAAATGTCCCTTTGTAGAGATGGACACATGTCAGTTGGATGACCAATTATAGAGTATACTTCACACTCCTTCAATTGTTAAATTGTTAGCCATTGCCATATTTTGAACAAGTGAAGTAAGATTGGCAATTTGTTGCTCAATGTTTGATGTAACCTCAACCTCATTTACTTTTTGTGGTGGCTGCTCTGATCAATTGCTAAATTGTTGAAAATTAGCGGCCATATTAGAGATCAATGCCCTTGCTGCCATTGGTGTCTTATCAACTAATGCTCCTTCACTTGCAGCATCTATCATGCTCTTTTCCATTGACATTAATCCTTCATAAAAATACTGAATTAGGAGTTGTTCGCTGATTTGATGATGAGGGCATGATGCACACAGCTTCTTGAATCGCTCCCAATATTCATACAAATTTTCTCCGTTTTAATTTCGAATACTACATATTTTTTTTCGAATGTTTGTGGCCTTCGACATAGGAAATTACTTCTCAAAAAAGAGTTTCTTCATCTCATTCCAGGTATTAATGGTGCCGGATGATAGGTAATAGAGTCACTCCTTTCCGTTATCTGCTAAGGAAAACGGAAAAGCTCTTAGTTTCACTTACTCTTCAGAGACACTAGTTGGCTTCATGCTTGAACACACGACATAGAATTCCTTGAGATGCTTGTTTGGATCTTCACTTGCAAAACCCTGGAAAGTCGGGAAGAGGTGTATCATCCCAAATTTAAGCTCAAACGGAGCCTCGATTTATGTAAATTCAATGCAAAGGGGCTGTTGGTCCAAAATTGGTGCTGCCAACTCCTTGAGTGTTCGATTATTCATTGCCATCTCTTCTTGTACAAATTGATACAAAGAGTCACTTGGAAGATGTGTATGTCTTGCTCGACTCAAAAGTTCCTCTTTTGATTGGCGATAAGCTGCTGTGAATTCAATAACTTTTGAAGTCGATTTTAATTTACTTCCTCTTTGGTGGGCTCAAACATGCAAAATAAGAAAAATTAATTAGACTCAATACTAAATTGTATATAAAAAAAACAAAAACAAAAACGAAAAAAAAAAGAATAATGAATAAATTAAAGAAAACAATCCCCGGCAACATGGCGCCAAAAATTGATATGTTCAGAAATGCACTAAGTTAAATCCTTGCAATATATAATATCGTTATTAAATATAGTAGTAAACTTCAGCAGAAAATTACTCTTAATTTAAACATTATTGACGCAAATAAACTAAAACTACTCTAAATAAGACACGCACATGAAAAAGGAGTGGGGTGTATTATTCAATATGTAAATAAAATAAAAGAAGGCAACTAAACAAAATTGAAAAATAACAACCAGATTTAAAAAAACGAAAGAAAATATAATGAGATAATTAGTTAAGAAATTATTCGCCACCACTAGACATGAAGTAAAATAGTTAGAATAATTTTCATAATTTTTTACAAATAAAAACCCTAAAATATCATAAACTCGATTATTTTTATCTTTCTTTACTGCATCATTAAACAAAACAAGCTCTCTACTTAGTCCATATCTATTAAACAACCTAGAATAAGCTCTCTAGATTTAATTTAACAAAAGCATTAAAAACGAAAAAGATAGGTTATTCCAAGCAATAAACACATAAACTCAATTTATTTAACTTATGTTATATTGTACATGCAATTATCAAAAAGCATCCCACAATTTTTAACCACAATTACTACTCGTGTCTCGGAATCTTAACAATTACGGATCAACGACCCTAAACTAGTGATAGAATTAAAATCAAGTCTATCTAATTGGCCATCCTAAATAAACAAGAAAATAATTCATGACATTTAAATGGTAGAATATAAACATCTTTAAATATATATATATATATATGAAAAATATTTTGGAATTAATGAAATAAAATCATGTCTAGAGCTTTGAAATCATTCCTAACCAAAAAGAAAATTAGCCACTCATTCTTGAAGTAGTAGTCATAAGATTCATGAAAGAAATAATTATAAAAGAACAGAATAAAAAGAATAAAGATCAAAAGACTTAATTCTTGTTCTTGAATTCTAACTTTTACGGCACTTTTCTTAAAATTCTATTGTGCGGCTTGTAAATCTTCATTTTTGAAATTTGTGGTTGTTGCGGCTATCAAACAAAATTTTTTTCCTCTCCAAAAATTCTCAAGTTGTGCTTCTTTTATAAAGCCTTACTTATTCTTGTTTTAAAAGGATTCTATGAGTGATTAATGTTAGATTTCCTAATTAGACTAATATTAGTTTTTCTAATTCAAATAGAACTTAAAAACATATTAGATATAAGCCCATATTAGTATTCACATAAATAGTAATTTAGCCCTTTAAAATAATATTAAATGAGCCCAAAACAATAAACTCAACCCAAAATCAATCTAATTAATCACCATAATTTAATTGGCTTATTTATTCTATTTAATTTCCGAAGCCCAAAATAATTCAACCAAATAAGCTCTATGTGCACATCTCTTTTAATCTATTTGATGCCCTTGATTCCTTCTGAAATTCTAAATTTCGTAAACTGAATCATTTTCACATCAAAATGAAGGTTTTCTTCTCTTTTTGGTGGTTCGTCTACAAGAATCCTACAAAACATAAAAATAAATAATTAAGAATTAAGAATTCAAGAAACTAGCTAAGAAATGAGGAGAAATTAATAGAAAAATATGCAAAATTTGACACTTATCAGTGAATACAGTTTCATTACCTGTGAAAAAAGTATCGATACATGTGTTAAAAAGATCGATACTTTGTAAGTAAAAGAATTCAAAATTATTTACAAACTTACCAAATTATTACTTTATGGAGAAGAGACTGATACATGAAGGCAAATGTATCAAATGCTTGGTGTCAAATAAATTTTCAGAACCAAAATTTTAATGAATCGATTGATACTAGGGCTTAAAAAGTGTCGATAAATTGCAAATTAGAGCTTAAGTTTAGATTCTGTAAACTTTGGTTAGTTAAAAAAATAAATAATGCTAATCAAAATTTTAGTTAGTATAGTTTTAATTTCGGTATTTTTATGATAATTTTATGGAATTTATTTTGTTTGGTTTTGGTTTGTAGTTTTGGTAAGGACAAAGTATGATTAATGTATTAGTATAAATAAAAGTGAAAATGGTATGATTGGTGGAGCTCTTGTAAAGGACTTGGAAGTTGTATATCACTAGGAAAAGAGTGAGACTAGCAAGAATCATTCTCCGTTATTCCCATATTGAACTAGGTCTACGGGCGAGCAAAGAAGAGAAAAAGAAAACTCTCCTAAGAATACAGGTGTATAAAAAAGGGTGTGAATTATAATAAATTATTGGTGAGACATTTGTATTGAAAGAGGAGGTATTACAACACCTATAATACGGATAAGTGTTGGGTGAAGATATTGAAGAAAATTTTTAAGGAAGACTAGTTCAAGTGATAAAAAAAAATAGCAATGAAGGATCGAGAAGATTGGATCTTTAACTGAACGCATGGGTGAATTCTTTGAACCCAAGACTGTTAAAATTAAAAATGGCAAAATGGTTAAAAAATAATAATATATAATAGAGTTAGAACTTTAGAATTTGAAACCCAAGATTATTAAAGTAATGAAGAAATAGTTTGTGTGTACAAGTGTAATTTGATTGCTATTTTATTTAAATTAGTATTAATGTTTAGATAAAGTTAGAAAAGTTTATGAAGTAACGTATATTTTGAAGGACTGAATGACTGTTGCAAAGTTAAAACGAGTATTCCATAAAGTATACTTATAATTTCATTGAGCAATAAGTTTGTTGAAAATGTTATTTTTAATTCTATGATAATTAAACGGATAGTATCTTATTCCACATAGTGTAATAATGAGATGTGAAATTATTTAATATTGTTTATGTAGTAGACTAGTCTAAATTCTTATTGTTTAATTGAGATGATGTGTTGATTTGATTAAGTTTGAATCTCGACAAAATTGGGAGTGTTTACCGTTTTGTTTCATAATCATTTTGCTAAGATATAAGGTCGTCTTACTGCAAACCTAGAGATGATAAAATAATTTGAGATGTGAGGTTAGATCTAATGTTGATTATATTACTTATAAAAAGAAAAAGAGGTAATAATAATGTAGTTAGTGAAGACATAAGACAATGTTAGGTAGATAGCAGAACTTGAGAGGAATTTCATTTCATTTAGGTTACTAGGTAAATCAAGATCTAGTTTTAGAGCTAAAATAAAATTTTGAGAAATTCTTTTGTGGTTTGTTATAATTAATTATAGTATGTAATTTTCCTTAGAAAGTATCTCTTTTATCTTTAGTTATAGTTTCTTTTAATTAGGGGAGTATTGAGTGTGAAGCCATATTGTAATATTAATTATATAAATTGCAAAGTACAAAGTTTGAATTTTTATTAACTATTAACTTCAATTGGTTGGCTAATTTCTAGTCCCTTATAAGTGGTCCTGTGTGAAATAAATAGTATTTTATAATGTAATATAGTGACTGAGATGTCGGGATAATTAAGTTATTAATTAGAGAAATTTGGGTAGGGTTAAGAATATATGTGTCACAAATTTATGATTAGTGGCATGAGTTCAATGGAAAATTTTTAGCAAATACAGAAAGTTGAGTATGATAGAGGAATATTGATAAGTTCAGATAAGTTTTTAATTTTAAGAGTTAGAAATGCAGACTTGCAATTTATGCCATTGATATTATACTATAAAGATAACAAGGTGTGGCAAGATAATGTTTGATTTGTTTTAAATATAAAGTACGAAAAATTGTTTATTAGTACATTTTTACTAGAAAGTTACATAGAGAATATTGGAATGTTTTTCTTGTAAAAATATTGGGGCTATTTAAGTTAGTACTTTTCTTACTCGGGTGTAGGAAGTAAGGGCATACAATTAAGAAATATCTAAGTAGAAGAGTGGGTAGTAAAGATAGCACGGGAGAAATGGATGAGTTTATGTTCTTACCAAGCAAGATACATAGGCGTTCAATGAAGTTGCAACAAGTATTGCAATTCTTTTAACCAAAAGGTTAAAGTAATTAATTCTGGGCTACATATTCATTTATGGCTTGTACTTTTGTTTGATTTTCTGATTAAATATGTTATGTGTATTGTTATTTCTATAGGTAAAAATATATTTATAAATTATGTTTATAAAGATTGAGAGATTAGTTTTGAAGATAAGAATATTATAGTTGATTTATCGCCATTGAAAATGCATGATTTTGATATTATCTTGAAAACAGATCGATTGGCCGCCTATCATGCGATAGTGAATTGTTTTACTAAGGTAATAATGGTTAGCGTTCTGAGCCAATCAGATTTAGTTTCTGTGGGAGACAATTTGTGATAGGTCAATTGTTGCTATGTGAATAAGGCCACAATGTTACTAAGAAAAAAGGGGTGTTCAGGGTTCTTAGCTTATGTAATTATTGGGGAGTGAATCAATCCTCAATAAAAGATAAACATTCTATCGTAAATGGGATAGTAAGAATGATGGGATCACAGAAGAAGTTGATTGAGGATATTGCTCGGAATAGTGGTACTTAAGAAATTGTTATTTGATTTGTTCTTTATGGGTAAACATAATAAAATTTCTTTTAAGAATATTGATGCATGTCTTAAGTAAGAAGTGAGATCTTAGGATAAAGATTTTCTTTAACTAGTAGGAGACCTAAATGGAAATAAAATAAGTGAATGAATCCTAGTAAAATGTATAAAATGACTAGGTAAGATATTGATGCTTCTAATTGGGTCATAAAATGTAATTTTCATTTCTCTAACATTTTTGGGATTATTTATGATTTGTAAATGTTAAAGAAAGATTGAAAATTATTACTTTGAGTCTATGTTAGTATTAAAAATGAAATTTATGATCTTAGTGAAATGAATTATCTTAAGCTATATTATAAGTGACTCTTGATTTGAGACTATATATGAGTTTAGTCTGTGATTAAGAATAAAGTCTAAATCTTATTTATTCTTATAAGAAACGATAAGAAATAAGAATTTTGGTTTATGACATTTATAAGAAAAGATTATCGAGAATTATAATTCATTAAATGAGAATGAATTTAAGCTGCAAATATATGAGGTTAATGTAAGATTTCATTTTATGTTCTTATATGAGAAGATTTCTGAGGAGATTAAAGAAGTATTAAGAAGAAGAAATTTAAGATCATAGAAGTTATAAAATTTTATTTTTGGATGAAGGCCAAAGGTGCTTCAGAAATATGACAATTTTTTTAAAGTGTGAAGTTGATGTTTTAAATTGGATTAAATTTATTTTTAAAAAATGAAAAAAAAATTTGAAACATTTGCTGACATGTTATACATAAAGAGGAATACATAGTTTCCTAAGTTAAGAAATTATATTCCTTTATTTTACTAAATAAATTTTTAATAATTAAAGAGTACGATTAGAAAATTCCAAAGGTATAAGATATGTATATTTCTATGATACTTAGGAAACAAAGTTTATAGTTAGAAAATATATATATATATATATCAAAGACAATTTATGAAGGAATATTATCTGGTGAGTTATTTAAGAGATTTCAATCAATAAGTTATTTGTTTCAAGTTATATTAATGAGAATATTTTAATATGCATAATAATATTGAATTTTATATGCAAAATTTATGAGAATAAGCTTGATATAATTGATGGAGTTTGTAACTGAATGAATACTGATTATATGGATAAGGCGATCAGTAAAAGAGTTATTCAAGGTGAATAAAAAAAATATTTAGTATTAAGTATAACCTAAGTTTTATTTTATTGAATCTTTTATATTAATGAAACTATTTTAACAAGATTGAAAGGACATGTAAGTTGGCGTTGCATTCGCTCAAGGTGTTGAAATTTGATTTTGTTTGATGACTAAGATATGATCGAATGTACATATCTGTAGCTTAAATTTGAGAAGATTTAGAACAAATAAAGAGATAGTTAAGATCAATACTATTTTTATGATTTCATACATAGTACATAGATACATTAGTTTGTAACCGATTTTAAGGTCCACATGATAGAATTCTGAGATATTATAAAAAATATGTTATTTAATTATTTAATTTTTAAGGTTTAATATTTTATAAATGTGTTATTTTAGAACATGGAGTGGATTGAGAACAAAAGTATCAACAGATAGTTTTGGTAACTTAGTTTAATAATTTGATTAAGAAAAGTTATTATTAGATGTTTCTAAGTTAAACAATAATTTTGTTACAGTAAATATTATAGGCTATAATCGAATTGAAAATCTACAATTCTTAATTAATATGAATGAGATAGTTAAAACTTTAAATTAAGAATATCAAAAGTACCATATTATTTGTACAATTTGGGAAGTAATATTTGTATATATAAGGAATCTTACTTATATTTTATGAAAGTTTAAGTATGATATTATGCATTCTATAAGTAGAGGTTGGTGAGGGTAATGATGTATAATAATTCTTGATGTAAGAGTTGAACTTTAACTGTATTTAATAGTTTGTAACTCTTGAAATTCTTCTCATAGGTAATATATTAGTAAATATGTTTTGACATTGTGATGAGACAATGGTTAAATATTAAGGGATTAAGGTGATTAGAATAAAATTGGATTATATTATAAAGATAATGTTTCTAATATCTTAGATTTAGATTTTAGATATATATACAACGTACATGTTGTATGTTATATTGACATTAATCAATCTGTAATATATAGAATTTGTAGAAATTATTTGTAAGTTTTGTTGTATTATAAAATAAGAGATAATAATGTTACATTTTATAATAAAGGATGATCATAATAAAATTTAAGCATCAAGATCATAGGCTTTAAGCTTAAATATAATGATTGGACTATAACTCAATAAGATATATGTTTTAATATACGATTTTTAAAACTTGTTATTAGAATTATTCAGTGGAAGTATATGAGTAATTAAGAATAATAATTGCTACTATCACCAATTAATGCGTATTAGAAGAATAAGTTTATTAATTATTTATTCATTTGACTAAGTTACATACATTTTGAATGGTAGTGGTAATTGCAACAAGTTTAATTAAGTACGTCAATTCAATTACTTACATTATAGTAATTTCATAAGATGGTCATTATAAGGAAATGTAAGGGATACTAGTTGAGTTATATATAATGAATAATACATTTATCAAATTTCGAGGACGAAATTTTTATAATAAAGGGAGAATTGTAACACTTGCAATTTTAAAAATTTGTAATTGTAGCATGTACAGTATTTAAAAAAATTTAATCGAATAATTTGATGTTATTTGGTTAAATTAAAATTTCATACAACTTAAAATTTTTGGATGAATATATGAATTTTGGGCTTAAAATAATATTATTTGTTTAATCTTAAATTTAATTTTATAAAATTGGGTTATAATTAGATATTGGATTAAAGAAATAGCTTGGATTAATTTTAGACTTAGTTGTAAAAATTTTGAAATATTAAAGGTTATTTTATACTTTTTTTAAAGGGACTAAAATGAAAGTTTTTTTTTTAAGTTTTAGCTTATTTGTAAAATTTTAAAAAATAGGAGTCTAATTGAAATTTTACTTATCCAAATAAAACAATTTAAACATTCACCTACATTCTTCTTCATTCTAGTAGCCATGTTCTTCATTTTCCAGTAAACCTTTCTCTCCTTTTCTCTCGCAATTTTTGGCCATTTTACTTAGGATTTGAGCAGTTTCTTTTCAAATTTAAGATTTCGGTTATGATGATCTAAGAGAAGGACTGAGGAGGCGCGAGGGTTGTTAATAAGAGTGGTTACTCTCCCTTTGTGAAATTAAATCGTATATGTATTTTTAATACTTTTGAAATAATATGATATCTGAGCATGTGTTTGAAAATAATATGAAAATTAAAGATTTTGAATGTTTTATATACTGATATCAAATTCATGAAATAATTGTTGAAAATGATGTTGATGTGTGAAAATTTATGAATAAAAATGATTTTATGGCTCTAGTTGTTAACGTTTATTCTAATTTGGCTGGGTCTCTTGTCAAAAATGAGCTTTTCGAGCTATTCAGAATTCTGTTTAATATGTTATGCACGTTTCTCTTATGTTTGAAATGGAAAAAAATATCCGCTTTAAGCAGAATACATGATCACGTTCTGAATCCGAGTAACTGTGAATGCAGGTGACACTAACTAACTGAGTCATTCTGAAAATGTTTATACTATGAGTTCGTTTCTGTGTAATTGAAAAGTTTAAAAATTTATTGATCCGTTTGAGCAAATATGATTGCTTTGAAAATGAAATAAATATGTTATGTATCACATCAACATGTAAAAAACTTGTATGGTTTACTTACTGAGATTTTATCTTACTCTTTATTGTAAAAAATTTATTTTTCACAAAATAGTATGTAGAAGTGATAGTGGACACGTGCAAGGTTAGTTAGACATAGATAAAAATTTTGGTTATATGTGCAATAAATAGACAACTAAGAATTATGTAATAATAATAGTCTTTGTACGAAATGAAATAGCACTATGTAATCATGATTGATTGAGTGAGTATAGAATGGGGTGTTACAAAAACTGTAGTTATATGCAAACTCCACCAATGGTATATATTCATCCCAACTACTCTTGAAATCCAATATGTATGCCCGCAACATATCTTCTAGAATCTGAATAGTTCTTCCGATTGTTTATCAATTTATGGATAAAAAGTAGTACTAAAGTTTAATTTGATACCCATGGTCACACGTAAACTCTTCCAAAATTTAGAGGTAAATTGCGAATCTCTACCTAAAACAATAGAAGAAACAAGCACCCTATGCAATCTAACAATTTCTTTAACATATATTGTGTATACCTATCCATCAAATAAGAAGGAAATGTGCCGATTTCGTCAACCTATCCGCAATTACTCATATTGCATTGTAACCCTTAAGAGTTCTTGGTAATCCTACAACAAAATCCATTGCTATGTGTTTCCGTTTCCACTCTGGCACCATCAATGACCTTAACAAACCTGACGGTCTCTGATGTTTTGCTTTAACTATTGTGCTTTAACTAATTCTAACTATCTTCTTTGCCATAAGTTCAACTCTTTTTGAGTAAATAAATACATCAAGCTTTTATGGTCAGTAAAACTTTGACATGTTTCCCTTTACAAATAATGCCTCAAAATCTTTAAAACAAAAACCACTGCTGCTAATTCTAAATTATGAGTAGGGTAGTTTTGCTCATGATCCTTAAGCTGCCTAGAAGCATAAACTAAAACCTTTCCGTGTTGCATCAATACACAACCCATACTTTTCCTTGAGGCATCACTATATATTACATATCCTCCACTACTAGATGGAACTGTCAGAATTGGTGGTGTCACCAAACGAGTCTTAAGCTCTTGAAAACTTCTTTTGCATTCCACACTACATACAAATTTTGTATCATTCCGAGTTAATTTTGTTAAGGGTGCCGCCAACCTAGCAAAACCTTCCACAAACCTCCAGTAATATCCTGCTAAACTCAAGAAACTCCTTACTTCCGTGACCGTTGTGGGTCACTCCCAATTAACTATCGCTTTCACTTTAGCTGGATCAACAGATATCTCATCAGAATTTACATTTCTTAAATTTAGCATACAATCTCTTTTCTCGAAGGGTTTGAAACATTATCCTCAAGTGTTCTTTATGGTCATCATCACTCTTTGAATACACCAATATATCATCAATAAATACAATCACAAATTGATCCAAATATGACTGAAATACCCTATTCATTAAATCAATAAAGATAGCTTAAGCATTCGTTAACCCAAAAGGTATCACAAAAAATTCATAATGCCTATACCGAGCACAAAAAGCAGTCTTTGGTATATCCTTATTCTTAACTCCAATTTGGTAATATCTTGACCTCAAATATATTTTGAAAAATACACTTGCTCCCTATAACTGGTCAAACAAATCATCAATCTGAGGCAAATGATACTTATTTTTTATTGTGGCTTGATTCAATCTTCTATAATCAATACACAATCTCTGGATACCATTTTTCGTCTTAACAAACAATACCGGAGCACCCCAAGGTGAAATGCTAGGGCGTACAAAACCCTTATCTAACAATTCCTACAGTTAACTCTTTAATTTCTTTAATTCCATAGACGTTATTCTATATGGTGTTGTAGAAATGGGCGATGTACCCAGTGTTATCTCCTTTTCAGGAGGTAACTCAGACAAATCCTCTTGAGACACATCTCAGAATTCTGAAACTATAGGAATATCCTCTAGAAACATCTTAGTCTCACCTCCCTTAACCACATAAGCTAAGAAACCTTCACACCATTTTTCTAATAACTTAGTGGCTTTAATTGCACTTATCAACTCTTGACTCACCATTGATCACCTACCCCCAAAACTAAATTCCGGTTGACCCGAAATGTTAAACATTACTTCCTTAGTAAAATAGTTTACTACTGCATGATAGGCGGCTAGTCAATCAATTCCTAAAATAACATCAAAATCACACACCTTTAGGGTAATAAGTCTACAACAAATTCTTTCTCCCCCATACTAATTTTACAGGCTTTATAAACCCGATGTATAATCACATTGTCACCCATAGGTGTGGCCACAGACATCACATACTTCAAAGGTTTAAGAGGTTTATCAGACAAACAACCAAATGCACATGACACAAAAGAATGGATAGCATAAGGATTAAACAATACTTTAGCTTTTTTGTTAAAATGAGTTAGTGTACTTGTTACCACTTCGTTCAACGCTTGAGCATCCTGCTTGGTGAGAGCATACACACGCCCACCACCTTCTACTTCTTGTTTTGATTTTCCACTCCACTATTTCTAACATCCACCAACCTATTCGGATAGTCTTTGATCGTATGCCCTTACTTCCCGCAACCAAAGCAAACTCCTGACACCCGATGGCGAATTCCACCATGGAATTTCCTACAAGATTCACAGAGAGTATGCATTCTCTACGTTGCTTGTTTGTTACTGCCTATATCTCTAAAATTAACTCTTTTTGGAACAGGTTTACCTTTACTACCTTGCTAAAATAAAGGTCTTTGTGTTCTGCTACTATTTTTCCCTTGCCTCACATTTCTCTTCTTGATGAATTGTTCCCGAGCTCTTTGAGATTCTGCCAAATCCTTTTCTGCAATAATTGCTTGGTCAACTAAATTCGCATACACATTCAATTTTAGGATACACAATCGCGACTTGATTGCTGGACGCAATCCTTCGAGGAAACGCCTATATTTACTTTGCTCATTTGTAACTAAGATCATAGCAAATCGAGACAAAGCTGTAAATTCTACCTCGTATTCCATCATCGATTTATCTCCCTGCACCAGTCTTAGGAAATCCGCCTCTATATTATCTCTGTTGTGGGAAATACTTTTTCAAGAAAGCTTCCTCAAACAACTTCCACGTAATAGATCTCCCTTCAAATCAAGTTCTTATCAATCTAACTTTGGACTCCTACTAGTGATCTGCTTCCCCTTTTAAAACAAATGAAACAAACACTACTTTTTCCTCCTTACTACAGCTGAGAGTTGCAAATATTTTCTCCATCTGCTTAATCCATGCTTTCACCACCATTGGGTTTGTACTCTTTTTAAATATCGGCAGATCCAACTTCTTAAATTGCTCCAAAGTTACTACCCTACTACTATGCTTATCGCCATTAGGTTGGTTTCTACTTCCTTCACTTCTTATGGCACCACTGCTTTGAGCAATACCCTTAATTAATTTATTTTGTTGTTCCATCATCCTTATCATCATATTAATGACAGGATTTTTATCTCCAGTCTCCCTTGCAGGCTCTCCGGTTCTATTAACATTCCGAGGGGCCCTTGAACTAGATGCATTAGCGTTTGCTTTTTCTCTACGAGACATTCTCATCTGTTGAAATAACTATGTTAGAGATATATAAGTTATTAATATTTAAGGGATATAATAATACCTTAGAGTTTTTTTTATTAATCTACATTCCGCTAAAGAATAGATATAACATAACCCAACAATTCCTCAATGCAAAGTTGTAGTACAATAACTTGCTATATATCACTATATCAAAATATGACAAGATCATTCTTACATTAATTATAAATTTACAATCCTTTTAGAAAGGTAGCTATATAAAATGTACAACAAAAAGAATAACCTAAATAACAAAAGTCATGACTACAAAAAGATTAAAGTACACATATAAATCTACTTATAAAATATCTTAGTAGGGTTAGGTCCAACACTCCACCAGTCATTTGAATCCCTCACTATATTTAACGGGTCAAAAAACCTTTTTACTCTAGAGGGAAAAGGTGCCAATGTTATCGGTCTCCTCCTACTACTCTCACCTCTTAGGCTTCTATTAACCCTTCTTGTCCAAATTTTTGAGGTTCTAAAAACGTTATTATACCTCCTTATCTAATGTATACGCCGAGCCACAAGTTTATTTTAATTCACTCCTTTGACATAAGCCCTTAAAACCTTAAGTACATCATTCTTAACTTTCTCAGAAACTCTCAGACCTGGATCGATGTCCAAAAACCACATGTTTCTTCCCTGATACCCCCTATGATAACTGGCACTCACTCTCTCCCTATTCCTATCAGCCCAAAGTTTCCTTAAACCCTTCATAAGAACACCTCCTAAAGCACATTTTTTTTTTCTATCAACACACGTCCATAAGTCATACTTAGTCCTAGCCATCTACATCCAAAATGAAACAAGGTTAGATCTCACAAAATATTCACAATTATACTCAATTAAAAAATAAGTGTCAAATGTTTATGATTATTGTTACTATTACACACACATATATATATATATATAAATTGTTTACCCTTCCTAATTAACCTAAAGTCAACAGAATTATAACCTAGACTTTGATACCACTAAATGTCACACTCTTTTACTCATATATTTAACCTCAAATTCCATTCTCATATATGATATATAATGCATCACTTTTATTACACAAACCTTACATAGTTCAATTTACAAAAGATCTTATGCATACAAGTCTATACACATTTCACCTTTGTCACTTAACTAATCTACAAATTACATGTATCCAAAATCTATAAATACGCCTAATACCCTCGTTTGCGTACTTAGTCACCTTTATGTGCTATTATCTAAAAAATAAAATTTTTCAATAAAGAGTGATATATATATCTTAGTAAGTATATCATGCATGTTTATATATGTTGATGCAAAACATAATATAAAAGTTAAAACAATTAAAGCATTTTCAAACTTTTCCAAACAATAGAATTTATTTATAATATAAACACATTCAAAACGGATTAATCATTTAGTATCACTTGCATCCACGATGACCCGAATTCAGAACGTAATTACGTGTTCCGCATTTAGCAGTTATTTTCATATTCATACAACAAAAATGCATACGACACGTTAAACAAAATTCTTACTAGCCTGCAACCCTCACAACAAACACAAGACTCGACTAGGTTAGAATAGCATAACTAATGACTAAGCCATAAAATACATTCTTTTTCAAATATTTTACACATTGACAACATTTCATATTTTATTTTCTAAATGCGATATCAGTATAAACATTCAAATTCACAAACATTTTACTAATCATTTTATAGAATTGCATTAGCGTATCAAATCTTAAAATTACATTTTTATTTTATTGAGACATTGAATATCGCATAATTTCAAAACATTAAAATGCATGTATGATTCACTTACTTTTGTTCCTGCTCTTCTCGAGTATGTTCTTAGATTAATGTGGCATACCTAAAATCAAATTAATACAATTGATTTCAATTACGTATTTATACTTGTCGCTATTTACCTACAACATTCACATTTTTCAATTTGATACTTAATGAATTCCTAAAACACATTCATCATCGTATTTACTTCATTCATATTCTATATATACCTATACATACATATAACTAAATATGTATATTACAACCATTTTTGAAAAATACTTTTGGTGTAAAATTCTGAATTTGTCAAGTATTGTCGTTTTTCGACAACATCACATTATCAAATTTCAAAACACTCCTAATTATATCACATAAACTTGGCCTACCAATAATCGCCTAGATTCAATTCCAATTTTCCAAATATATCGTTCCAAATTCACACACAACCATTTAAGCTATTACAAACACATATTATACATTATTTATATTTAATTTCTCACATTCAATTTAACATTAATATCATAATTTTCAATAAAAATACACCCAATTTTATAATGTGCTAAACATCCTAGGCTTTTAATTACAAGTTCATATTAATAACTTAAGTGTTATAAATATTATAAACATTACATACATATGTTCATAACAATTACCACAACCACTACCACATTATAATTTTCCACCAATTTGCACCATTAATACACACTTAATATACAAATGTTACTAACACTTTAAAGCCATCAATTTTATTAATTTAAAATGCTAAATAACATTAACACAATATTAATTCTTAATTTCCTACTACAAGTTTAACATTAACAATATAAATTTATCTATTTCTAACTTTTTACTACAATTGTCTTAACACTTCACTAATGATACATTAAAATAATACTAATTTCTTTCTACAATTTAGCATTAACAATATAAATTTCCACCAATTCTACCATTATCACAACATGATAAATAAACTTCTACTAATTTATACATCACAACCACATGATACTCATTTTATACATATATGAAACATTATTTATACTTGATTTCTTAAATTACAATTTAAAGCTAATAATTTAAATTCTAATAATATAATTTCTAACATCATATATAACTCAAAACAATATTCATTTCAAATCTCCTAATCATAATTTAACATGAATAATATAAATCTTACTAAAATCTAACATTAACAATTTCTTAAGCTTACTACATCAAAATAATAAAACACTAATTAAAAGAAACTTACCTATTTTTTTTTCCTTTTTTTCTCTCTTCTTTCCCTTCCTTTCTTTCTTTCCTCTTTTCTTCCTTTCTCTAATTGCCTTCTCTTCTCTCACGTAAATGTCTCATTTGATTTCAATTTTGAAATGTTAAAAGCTAACATTTTAACTTATTAACAAATAAAAGGCTAGGATTCATTCAACCAATCCAATGCATCATATTTAGCCACCTTATTTTCTGCTAACTAACATCAAATATTAATTAATTTAATTACTTAAACACATGGATGATTAAGATTACTTCCACTGATTCAAGGGACTACATTTAGCCACCTCATTTTCCACTAACATGGCTCATGTTTATCCTTTTACAAAATATGCTTAGAATTGTGACAAGTGGATGGTTTAGATTAAAGTAAATTGATGATAAGGATTGTGTAAAGATTTTTGGTCAAAACTTACTATTTTATTGATTTAATTATTTACTTTACTTTATTATATACATATATATAAACTTGAGCTTGGGCTTGAATAATTAGGCTTAAACATAACTAATTGGGCTTGAGCTTACTAATTGGGTTTGGGCCTAACTAATTAAATTAGGCCCATTACACATCCACATATATATATTCTTAGCTCACATAATTTTTATTTTAATCCATAATCTAAAATTTTAAAAATGACATTGTTAACAATGAAGTTCCCATTTCTACCCTTCATGTCTACAATCAGGACCATTATGCACAAACTCTTTATCCCGAGGAATAATAAGAGGAAGACCTGATGTCTGTAGAGGCTGATTGTGCTTTCCTCTATGGTATCTACCATGACTCTCTACTCTATACCTCTTACAAGACCCCTTCTCCTCTTACCTCCCTTAAACTTGTATCTCAAATTGAAGTGTTGTATCTAAGGCTAGAGTATATGTCATTGTCTCTATAATCTAAATGGACTTAAATAGGTAATCCCGAAGTCCATTCACAAACCTCTTCACCTTTATCTCCTTTGTACTCACTAAGTGAGATGCAAAGCGGGCCAATCGAGTAAACTATATGTCATACTCTGACACTGACATCTGCCACACTGAACTAATAGCTCGAACTCTCAAACTCAAACATCCCTAATACTCTGGGGAAGGAATCTAGTCAGAAAGGCAGCACTTAACTAAGGCCATGCCATTAGAGAGGCATTTAAACTCATGCTCTGTTAGAGCCAAATATACTAATGATAAGCAACATCCCGGAGTTGAAAACTCACTAAAACAACCCAAAGCGGTACACATACAATCAGACTCCTCAACAAATATAGATGGGTTAGGAGAAGCCTTTATTCGGTAAATATTGGCAGCTACAACTTCCTAAATTCTTGCAACAAAATAGCCAACTCTTGCCCAACCACAGGCTATACAGGTGTAAGGGAGTATACTAAAGCGGTGCAGGAGAACCTACCTGCTGGGTATACAGATCTACTACAGGTACTGAAGGTTCTGGCTGGTAAGTCGGAATGGCAGAAGTAGAATGAGTATCGATATTGAGAGTACTGCAACCCCCAACACTGGTGCTTGAGGTAGCTATTGGTGGGTAAGAAGCTCTACTAACACATCTACTGTACGCTACAACTGCAGCATACCCACAACTATAACCTCTATTGTCAGAGTAACTGGTCTCTTGTCCACCTCTTCACCAGCCCCATTTCGGTGACTCTCATCTCGTGCTGCTCTTGTGTCCTCTACAAGATGTGCTGCTAGCCTCTGCTCTGAGGTGACATCTTGAGCTACCCCCTTTACTCTAACTCTACGTTGAGGTGGCATGATATCTATATGGAAGTAAACAAGGTTAGTAGAAATTTGAAAATTTTCTATATCTACTAAGACAAACATGACTTGAGTAATAAGGACACCAGAGAGTAGCTCTTTGTATATGAGTACCTTGGGTACACTAAATACACAAGACACTAACACCTCTCTATCCTAGTCACTGACAACTAGACCATGATCTGATACTAACTCTTTAACATCTCAAATCCAGGAATATTACTGGCAGGTGATAGGTCTCTCTCATCATCTTAAGCCTTACATAATCTTTTATATAAGCAATCTTAAACAGACCCGTATCAAGTCCACATAACTCAGTGCGTTATATCGCCACTATTGATATATATATATATATACAAATCTCAGATGATACGCTATGTCCAAAAATAACATTAATTGTATATCTGTCAGTTTATATACATGTAACTCCAGACATCAGTAATATATATCATATAATAAAACAAAATAAAATTGTTGATCTCTATGTGATATGGACCTGACACAATGGTGGTTGCGATATGATAACCTCTTCTTCACCTCGTGTCTCTAGGCCGTTATTCTACTAACCAAGAAATATGGTCCAGCAAAACTGGATAGGGAGGGGATGTGTAGAACCCGCAATTTTGATATAAATTGAATTTATTAAATTTTAAATTAATATCAAGATTTCGACATATATTGTGAAAAAAAAAATTCGAGGTTGTGCATGTATAGTTAACTAAAATTGAGGCATAAACTGTAGTATACATTTAAGTGTGTGATTATTTTCTTCAAGACTTTTAATAAACTGATAGGGCATTAGAATTATATAGTGTTGATGTTGTAGGAAAAATATTATGTAGAAATAAGGTTTGGAAACTTATTAAATAAAACCAATTTGATTTTTGGGCTAAGTAATATATATATATATATAGGTAAATATTAAGTCCAAATCAAATTTTTATTTAAAAAGATAATGAAGCACAAAACAATTTAAACAAGGTTTACATTTTATTCAAGCCCAAAAATCTTACTAAGTACAGGCCATAATTTCTAAACTAACCCAAGCCCACATTTTTGAGTTTATCTTCATAATTCTATAGTTTTCTATATTTATGTATTAAGATAAATGTAATGTTATGTCAAATAAATAAAAAATAAAATAAAAAGTGAAACATAAGAAAGAGAAGGCAAAAACATAACAAGAGAGAATAAAAGAAATAAAATCAAATGGAGCTCCATGACCTGCCCAGTAAGAATCTTTAAACACCCATATTTTTTTTTCTTTGCAATTATCTTCTTTCACTTACATTAGAAAGGTTGAGAAGAAGCTAGAAACCAGGAGAAGGGTGGAGAAGGCCATAGAGAGAGAGAGAGAGAGGGAGGGAAGAACCAAAATGATGAGGTTTTTAGTTTTTGGCCGAAGGGAAGATGAAGGTGTTGCCATGAAAGGTTGAGGAAAGAAAAAAAGAAGAGAAGAAAAGATGAAGAAAAGGGAGAAAGACGAGAAACTGAGAAAAAAAAATAAAAAAGAAAAATAAAGATTGTGCTTTGTTTTGATTTGTGTTCGAGGAATTGAAAAATGGCAGCTGAGCAAAAATAGAGAAGAGGATCAGTTGGCCTCTAGCACCCCTGCTGCTAGATTTAATGGAATGGTGAACAGTACCAGAATATTAAAGAGTACGCAAAAACATATCCTTATGTGTGGGCTTCTTATATTGTTGTCTATGGTGACTTACTCATCTGCTGATTAAATCTCCTAGTAGTAAGGTACCCATTGATTCCATTCAACTTCCTTTATCATGAGAAATTGATTTATGTATGTATGTGGATAATTTATAAATGGGAGAATTGCTGGAAATTGATGAATACAATTGTATTGTGTATAACGAATCATGTATATATGATAATGGCGAAAATTGGTGGTAGTGTGTTGGTTATGTTTATACATGGAAAATATGGAAATTGAGTGTTATAAGACAAAAATTGGTGGCTCGGCTGTATAAATATAAATATATATATATAAAATTGAGTGTTATAAGACAAAAATTGGTGGCTCGGCTGTATAAATATAAATATAAATATATATATATATAGGGCAGAAATTGGTATGTAAGCAAATGTATTTAGATTTACTAGAAAATTCAGAACAGGATTCGGTAAATCGAAAATAAAATAAATTATATACATTCAATAAATGCGCTGTAAAATTTTAGGAAAACTAGACATAATTATGAGTAATCTAACCTAAATTTAGAATTTTTTGAGAAACGACAAATTCCCAGTAGATTTTAGAGTAGACTGCTTCATTTTGTGTTTTGGGTTGCCAAAAATGTTGAGCAGCGGACAGAGAACTCAATACAAAATAGGGTTCCGATATCGATTTGTAGCATTGTAAAATTTAGCATAAACTAGACACATAGGGAGATAACATATAGAAAATTTAGATCAATTAAAACAGAAATGAGTTCTCAGAAATTATCGGAAGTAAGCCGTACTGTTTCGGCACCGTACACTGTTGTATACCTGTGTAGTGTGTAATAAATTGATCATAACGTAATCATTAAAAATCAGAATTAGAATATGTAGCTACGAAAACTAGACATAACAAAGAATAATATAGTCAAAAATTAGATTTTTCCAACAAGGAATGAATTCCAATAAAAATTTAGAAAATTTGTCTTTTTATGGAATTGAACTGGAGCAGTGTTTGTTCATTCAATTATAATTTATGATATAGAAATCCAAATGAATCACCATAAAAAGTTGTGTAAACTAGATGGATAAGAGATAAACATATAAAAAAATTCAACTTAAGATTCATTACCGATTGATCCCAGTAAAAAGACAAAATTACCTGCCATGAATAGAAGTTGCTTAGGATAAGTAAGATGAAAAATTAGAGCTTTCGGCCTAGGTAATGGGGGATTCGAAACATTTTGACTTGTAACTAATAATTCTTAATGGATATGATATATTTATTTATTAATATGGTAAATATATGAGATTATGAATTTTAATGGAAAAACTTATATTTGTAAATAGTCATCTCAGTCAACTATCGGCGAGGCTGCAAGTTGGAAAATAAATTTGATTGGGAGTAAGAGTAATATTTAGAAAATGCGTTGGATATTCATGAACTATTTCTGTGGATAGATGATTTGTGATAAATTGAATTATCTAATTTTATGACTTATACGATGAAAATGCTTTATGGATTATATGTGTTTAGATTGCTGGTGCAAGTGCTCAGCTTGAGTGCGTTTGTGTACAGATTCTGCCTTTACCCAAGGAAGAGATAAGGGAAAGGTTACCAATTCCGCCCTTACCTCCTCGAGAAAGGCGTAAGAGAGAGGTTACCATTTCCGCCTTTGTCTTAAGAGGCAAATGAGAGGTTGCAACTGGATAAGTTGATGTTTGGCACCGCATTCACTTGTCCAGGCCAACGATAACGAATGGGCTAAATGATTTTATGTAATAATATAAAATAATTCGTTAACAGGTCTCAAGGTATTTGTAAGTAGCGCACTGGTGAATATCTTGAGGGATAGTTTTCTGGCAAGCCCAAATACTTTTATTTGAACATCCACAGATTGATTTTTACACATGGAATCATTTCATTAAGCTTTATTGTTTAAAGGGAATATTTTTAATTAGATGTGAAATGTTATATTTTAAAAATTGTACTTTTACTCCTCATTTACATTTTTTTATTTTAATTTTATCCACTCATTAGATCCTTAGGACTTACCCTCCCTTCACCTTTCAGTGCTGTAGGATGGACAAAGATGGATAGGTAGTTTAATTTTACTCCATACACCTCTTGGTTGTTGCCTCCCTTTATCTTCTCCTCCCTTTTCCTCTCCAATTCGGCTACAACACCTTGTTCTTCTCTGCCTTGCTTCACTTTAGCTAGCTTTCATTTAATCGGCCAAAACCCTCTCCATTCATGCATCATCCTTCTCGGCCTTCCACTCTCTCAGTTCCTCCATTGTTAACTCCTTCTCCCTTAGCTAAACCTCCTTTCTCCTCCTTCAACTTGCTTCAATTCAATCCAAGTTTCTTCTCCTTCCAATCTACCCTCAATTCGGCCAAGTTTCTTTATTTATGCATGACCTATTTTGTGAGCTCTCGGTTTGCTCTCTACTTTCTCTCCCAATTCGATTTCTTGGCTAAAGAATGGTTTACACGAATGAAACAAGGCAATGAAATAAGGCAATATATATATATATATATATATACATGGGTTATGTCTAGGTAAATATGCATATATAGTACAATGCATTATATATATATATTGGTATTAGTTTAACTATTATACATATATGCCATACAAACACTATATATACATATATGTATTAGTATTAGTTTAAGTATCATGTATATATATAGTATATACACTATATATATAATATCCCTTAAATCCTGGGTGTTATCGGCAAGTGATAGATATGCTCCATCACAACACAAATTCACAAACAATTCATTTCGTTTCATATCACAACACAAGTTCACAAACAATTCATTTCGTTTCATATCACAACACAAATTCACAAACAATTCATTTCATTTCATATCACAACACAAATTCACAAACAATTCATTTCATTTCATATCACAACACAAATTCAAAAACAATTCATTTCATTTCATATCACAACACAAATTCGCAAACAATTCATTTCATTTATATCACAACACAAATTCACAAACAATAACCAACCATTTTCATCTACCGCCATTCTCAGTCATACAACACAATTACTCTTTTTAACATCAAATTACAACATATCAAGATTATTTTATATAATCATTTCAACTCATATTGAAAGCATATCAATCAGTTGGTTTCATATGTATTCTTGGTATTAGTTCACATGTATTCTTTATGTTAAGTTCATATGCATTTTTAGTATTATTCTCATATAAACACATGCATATGTGTATACATATCCACGCAATTGTGGTGTACTCAATCTACCACGGGGTCGACGGACTATCGGCCTGACGATCTACAACACATATATTACAGTGTTAGATTCTTTTATTGTAACTAAACAGATCAACAGTTATGTTATGCATGTAAGCTTCCCCATGCCCATAAGACTAGACTAAATGTACACATTTCGGACATCCGTACAGTGCTCATTACGCATTGGCAAATTTCAACCTATAGTGCATAGCACCGGCAAGGTATGTCAATCAAAGTTTCTTGGGACATATTCTACTACGTGTCTAGTTTCTACCGCTTCATAGGAATTCACATTTTGAGTTCGAACGCTCAAGTTATAACCATTTTTCACCACCCTGCTTAGCGTAGTCGGGTCTGAACGTTAACAAGCCAGCTCGGTTCTAACAAAAATCTGTACTGCTCGTGTTTTGACTTTTCAATGACACCACTCGCATTACATTTACACTTTGCACATCCAATTTTTATAACAACATCCACAACACTTAAATAACAATATTGTCTACTTTTTAGTTCATGCATTACATCATTTCAGCCACAATAAATTACACACAATATCACAATTTCATACACCTAATAGCAATTAATCATATGCAACAAATCAACACACATATTATACCTTTTGCTTTCTGTATTTTGCTTTTCTTCTCACTGTTTTGGCTTCCCTCCTCTTAGTTTTTCTTGGTCTCTCTTCTTCCTCTTACTTCAATCAACTGAAACTCCTTTTCAATTGATCCAATCCCTTCACCATGGCCATACACCTCTCGGTTGTATTCCTCTTCAATTTGGCTACAACACCACCCTCTCTTTCAATTGCCAACCAAATTCAGCCATATACAACCAAGCTTCTCTTCCTTACAACTTGTTCGGCCACTCCTTTCCTTGTTTCACAGAAATTTGGCCACAAACTCTACTCTAATTTGCCAATTCTTACTCCTTTAGCTTGGTAGTTCTCGGTCTCTTTGCTTATCCCTCCATTCGGCGATCATCAACTGATGTAAATTCAGCACAAGCCAAGTTAAATATGAATTTGCTCCAAGAAAATCAACCTTTAAGTCAGCTCCACAAGGTAATTTGTTACAAATTGAGATAAAAGAAGCCCAAATTCGTGCAGCCCATGCCCATATCTGTCCAGCCCATGATTTTCAAAGTCCATGTACTT
>JAXCLQ010028493.1:0-27680 GCA_035584115.1 Cedrela odorata
TACAAGCCTGCATAAGTGGTGATGACAAGCTCGTATTCTTTTCCGACTTCGACGTCAACCAGGTCAACGAGTTTAGGCTGCTGCGAGTCGCAGGTCCGTCCGGGTAAGCCAGACTTATGAGGGAGAAACTCGAAATAGGCCATGTTTGGGATGATTGTATAAGAAACTTCCGATGGCTTGCACATGGGGTTAAGGTTTAGGCCAAAGTAACATTCGGAAGGGGCGTACATGATGCATGCTAATGGTAATCCGCCGCTGTAATAATCAAGTGTAGGAATATACTGCGCTATGGCTCCAGTTACAATAACGTCAAGATACTTGGTGTTGGGCCAAATTCTGGCGATGATTCCCTCCCATTCTGCCTTTGAGCATTCCATTCTGATGAACTCTGCAAGATCCGGGTTAGGCTTCAGAATCTTGGCCACGCAATCTCTGATTGAGGGGTCTGTGATTTTCTGGTTTAGAGAGCCAGTTTCAATATCATCAGTAAGAGCTCACCAGTTAAGCAGGAGAAATCTGATGGCTCTAAGTAAGCCAGAGGCAAAGACTGCGCCTAGCCTGAGAACTTGTTCGCGTTCCAACAGACCGCAAAGCATCTGCGAATACATGCTCTGAAATGAGTCTACGCAAAGGATAGTCTCGTTTGGGCTGGTCTAGACCATGTAAGGGTCATATGGGCGGGACTTGAAGTGGTCACTTTTGTAGTAGCTGGTGAGCACAGGGCGAGCCAAGAGGCCACCTAGAGTGCTTGTTTCGGATTTCACAAACAAGAAGTATAGACCTTTGCCTTTGTCCAAGCCAGGCACATAAATGTTCCATAAAAAAAAGCGTTTCATTAAATAAGGAACACATGCTTAGATTCAACATAAAGCACATGAAGTAATAAATTTACACGGTTTTTCTTTCATTTTTTTAATACTTACAGATTCATTAGTGGCATGAGAAGGCTGTAAAGCATCTGGTGACGATCCAGCTCTTCTTGAATTGTAGGCATCAGTTTTCTTTCACCAGCAGAAGTCCCCGAGCTGTAAAATTTTTTGGGGAAACACAAATTTTAGCACAAACACTTCAATTTTGCTTCTCGTAGTTATGTTATTCAACATCTTATGGCTAGAAATTTGAAAGATATACAAACCTGGTTAGGAATTCGGAGATGGGGTGAGCTGACAAAATAGCAGAACGATCACCGTTAGCAATACGGTGAATTTCAGGCTGAAGATCCTTATAAGTAATAGTTGGAAGTTTCGACTTAAACGTTTCTCGGTCAGTAGCTCCGCTGAGTTTATATCGTTTGAGGTACTCAACCGCGGCGTTTTGGCTCAAGATTTCCGCCAAGACCTTCTCTTGAACCGCGTCGGCATTTCTCGTCATTTCCTGGATGAATCGTAAAGCTTTTGCGTACTTTTCACAAGCTGGAGGGCCAAGTGGGGATGAAAGAGTAGAATCAACAGCCATTGTTTAATAGTTTAAGAGTCTAAGAGAGAGAGAGTATTAGAGTGAAATGGAGAGAAATGTTAGTGAATTATACGAGCCCTCGCAGAAGAACAGAAGAGGAGCAGTGGTGGGTGAAATTTTTGAGCATTTTGTTGGTTTATATCGGAAGGCAAGACCATCTTCCACCGTGATCTTATGGAGAGAAAAGTTACCAACAGCTGTTCTCTGTACAACCGCGTCCTTACAATGAGAAAAATTATCACATCGTTTGAGAAATCTTACGTACATCAAAGTGACACATGTCAATTATGTGGGATCCAGAAAGGTCGTCAAAAACAAGGAGGACGGGGACGTCTGTCATAGTGACACGTCACAGAACATGTTCTGTGTGGTTAGGTGACGGCCATGTCAGCGGGAGAGAGCGAATAGAATTTCTGTTTTGATAACGTTGACTTAATTCTTCCACCGTCATGCCACCCATTAACTTATACGCCAACTTAAGTGCCCTACCAGTTGATATTTGTATACACCGTTAATCAATAAAATCATAACTTGATAAATTTGATTTAAGGATCATTAATGGATAAATTTTATTTAAGGATAATTAATGGTGAAAATGAAATTATCCATAAGTGACCAAAATTTTTCTTATTAAAACTTTTCACATGTTTTTGGTAACTATTGACTACTGTCATTAGTAAGTGGTGGAAACTTTTAAAAATTGTAAAGTATTTCAAAAATAATTTTTAATGAAAAAAATTATACATTAGAAATTATACTTTTCTCTGTAAATTTTGTCAAGTGAAGATTAAGAGAGTTTAAAAAGATTCTTACTAACGTTAAAATAATAAAAAAATGTCAATAGTAAGAAGTAAGCTTTTTAGCCTTTCGTATTTAATTTTTAACAATTTAAAGTATAATTTTTTATTTTCATGTTTACATTTAGTATCAGAACATATTTATACCCCTACTTTAGTGTGTAGTAGTATCTAGCAGTTAGGAATCGATAGTTTTAGCTGGTTCCGTCTGGCCTTGAGTCGAGGAACTGGAGAGGATAGAACCGACCCGAACTAAAAAATATGATAGGTCGGTTTCATGGTTTAAAGATGATGGAACCGGACTAGAATCGGTGATAGAATCAGTAATGGATAGGACTGGTTCTAGTTTTGATTCTAATTTCGGACTGATTTCAGTGTGATTCGTCATACGATTTGATTTTGATTAATGGAACAAGTCTGTCAGATTAAACTTTATTTTTTTTTATCAATTTAATTAAAAGTAAACAAAGTTAACTTTTTCTAGACTTAGATTGTCTACTTTGATTACTACCAATGTTGTAGCTTCTGTTGGGCTTGTTATATTATGAGATTATTCTTCTATAACATTTTGGTATTATTTAAATGAGGGTATTGATTCATCTATATCATAAGAAAATTCGTGCGACCTTTGTAACAAAAAGTATGCCATTTTGATTTAATTATTTAACAATTAATTTCAATTAAATTTGTATATTATCTATTATAACTTCCAAATGCAAAAATTAAATCTAATTCTAACTTTCTAATGCAAAAATTAAATTCAGTTCTCACTTCTTAATGGAAAAATAATTAAATTCAATAACTCACAAAATTTAAATATGAATAATTCTAATTAAAATAAAGTAAAAAAATAACAATAAAATAATTACCAATAATAATTAATTAATAATTAACAAAATTAATTTAAAATTAGTAACTAACAACAATAATAAATAAAGTAAACAACTAACAAAATTTAAAATACTAATCAAAAAATTTAATTTATTAATTTTAAAATTAATAACTAAAATAGCAAAATTAAATACTAACTAAAATTTTAAAGTTAATAAATAAATTAAATACGAAATTAAATGCTAACAAAATTAAATTAATAACTAGCAAAATTTAGTAATTTACAACTAAAATTTTATAATTAATTAAATAATAATTTTAATTTTTATATTGATAACAAAATTAAATTATTAACTAAAGTATGTACTAACAAAAAAACTAAATTACTTTATAAGTTATAACTAAAATTTTACAATTAATTAAACAATAACAAAAATTTAAAAATTAATAATAAAATTAAATACTATCAAAAATCTCAATTTATTAATTAAATTAAATATTAACTAAAATTGAAAAATTAAATACTAACTAAAATTTTAAAGTTAATAAATAAATTAAATACAAAATTAAATAATAACAAAATTAAATTGATAACTAACAAAATTTAATAATTAACAACTAAAATTTTATAATTAATTGAATACTAATTCTAATTTTTATATTGATAACAAAATTAAATTATTAACTAAAGTATGTACTAACAAAAATAAATAAATTACTTTCTAAGTTATAACTAAAATTTTACAATTAATTAAATAATGACAAAATTTTAAAAATTAATAACAAAATTAAATACTAATAAAAAATTTTAATTTACTAATTAAATTAAATACTAACTAAAATAAAAAAAATTAAATACTAACTAAAATAAAAAAATTAAATACTAACTAAAATTTTAAAGTTAATAATTAAATTAAATATGAAATTAAATATATTAATACAATTGCTAATCTCAGACTGTCAAAATTTGTAGTATTTATAATTTGTTTCCACTAAAATTAAATGATTATGAAAAAAATTGAGTTGAGAAAGAAATAATTTAGAGATGAAAATGTGATTATTTATTAGAAAAAATGAAAAATAAAAAATAATTGTAAAATTTGCAACATTACATAACATTTCAAATTGCAAGGGGCAGGGCAAGGGCACACGGCCAGGGTGCTAGGCAGCAACAAGCAGAGAAGGCAGGGTTGGGGTAGGGCGCCAGCCAAGCGCAAGGGAAGGAAGGAATTAGAATTTGAAAATGCAAAATTACAGTAAGGAACCTATTTTTTTTTTTTTTTGTTGAACCGGCAGGTTGAACCTTCAGTTTAGTCTGGTTCAACCCGTCGGTTTAAATAATGTACCAACCTGAAACCGTTCGAGTCCTTAACTAGCCGAGCTTCTAATTCCCAATAGGTTGAACCAGCAAAGCCTGGATTTTGGGTTATGAATCGGCCCGGCCAGTGTGAACAATACCACGGGCCGGTCCGAGCCCAGGTTTTGACGGGTTGGTTCATGGGCCAACTGTAAATGTATTTCCTACGCAGTGAAAGTTAAGGAAGTCAAGTTGGATTGTTATTGATATAAAATTTTAAAATTTTCAAGTTAGAACAACTTATTTATTCTTTAAATTTGTCACACAAATTCAAGTTTTAAAACTTGATGAGTGCTAAAGAGAACTCACTCTATATTTGTCCACCCTTAATTTGAACTCACTTAAGCTTGAAAATGAGAAATTTGAATGAAATTTACAAACCCTTTGCAATTTGTATTTTCTCCCTTGTTTTTTTTTTCTCGGCTAAACACAAAAAACCTTTAATTTTGACTTTTTAAAATAATAAAATATATATATTTACATTTCCATCACATAGAATAAATATAGTCTATTTATTTTTTCACTTTCCATACATGGCCAATATTTAAACATGTGCTAGCATTTTATTGGCTAATTTTTTTTCTTTATATTTATCAATATATTTAAATTATAATAATTAATAAATAAATACTTTATTTAATTAATTATTATGATATTATCACAATACCTTTTTATAGTATTTGCCATAAAACAATTTTATAAAATTTACTATAATACCATTGTATAGAAAATATTACAATTCAGTATTCTAACACTTAAAATACTTCTCAAGTAAGTTACTTATCAATTTGGCTGTGACTTAATAGGTTTACTATAAAGTCAGCAGTAGACGTACATTAAATTTAGAATTAAACTCTTTAATTCATTTGATGTCTCGTAAATTATTTCATAATTTACAAAATGAATTAAACTCCTTAATTCACTTAATATTTAATAAATTATGAGACTTAATATTTAATAAATCATCTTATGATTAATTAAATATGTTTACAGACCAAGATTGACATCTAGCAATGTATCATAATCACTCGAATTATAATGAAGTAGCAAGCTTCAAAATAAACCTTTTAATAATCGCTTACTGTGCAATTCAATCCTTCCGTCATACTTGCTCTAATTTGATTAAGGTCATGGTTTACTGTTAAAACTTCTATATCCAATACTCTGTATTGTCATGCTCCGATCCACCTATACAGGTATGTAACAACCGCCACATAACCGCGAAATGTACATCTCATCTGTACTCTTATGATTGTGGAAGGCTTTCAATATTTCATCCATACAGACATTTAAAATGCCAATTTAATATTCCACAACATTTGTACTTATAATACGTTTGTTATTCACCAATTAATTATAAAAAATAGTTTATGGATTCCAACTAAACCTCATATATGTATATAACATTAGAGACCTAAATTGCCTACCAGTCTCCTATAATTAATTCTGCCAAATTTAGTTTGGGGAGTAGACTCACGATCTCCTTGAAATCTGTATAATATGAAAATGTTTAAAAAATAAATAAAAGAGTGAGTATAACTTAGTGAATAGATGGATAGTAGTAAATATGAAAAATCATAAAATAAGATATGAGTAAGAGTACCTACCTTTTAACACAAGAACTACAAAATTTCTTTATAATTTAAAATCATTTCATCAGATTTAATAACGTGCTAAAACTAATTTCATAAACAATATTTGTGGATGTTCAAATAAAAATATTTGGGCTCGCCAAAAAATTATTCCTCGAGACATTCTCCGGAATACATCTAGCTAACACGTTGAGACCTGTTAATGAGTTTTTCTGTATCAGTATATAAAACAATTTTATTCGCTCTTTTGTTAGCGTTGGCTTGGATAAGTAAATGCGGTACCAGATATCGACTCATCTAGCTATAACCTCTCATTTGTCTTTTAACAGACAATAAAGACAGAAATGATAACCTCTCTTTACTCTATCCTTGGGTAAGGGCGGAAAAATATAATCTATTCACAAACGCATCTAAATTGGGCATTTGCACTGAAAATCTCAAATATAAAATTAGTATATAACATTTATCATAAAAATCACATGAAAAAATAATTCAATTTATCACATATCAACCCATCCACAGAACATTTCATGGATAATCAAAACATCTTATAAAATATACCCTTATTCATAACATATTGATTTCATATTTGCAATAAATCCAAATTCCACAAATTCGAATAAAATTAAACATTTAAATCATTTTTAAAATCTATAATTTTTAGAAAATAAATTAACATTTTAAATTATTTATTTTAAAAACTTTAAAAAATGTATCAATCTACTCACCCGTAAAGCGTTAAGTCATTCGTTTTAAAGCGTTGACGTCGCTCACTCGAATTATAAATCTACAATTAAACGGTTCATCATTAGGCCCTATACAATATGCCAAATTAAATAAAACAAACATAATATGTATTCTTATCACCTAACTAAACAATATCACAATTGAAATATTTATTGAATAAAATTAGAATTTAGGCTAAAATTTTCTTTTATGCACTAAAAATGTTTTACGCTAGCTACAAATGCACATCACTCAAAATCGGCAATGTATTTTGACCTAAATCTTTGGCGATACACTCAATTATGAGTCTAGTTTACACTACCCTTTGCAGATTTGGATTTCAACTCCGATTACCCAAGTTACACCAATTTTTTGACATAAGACTCACTAAAACAGTATATAGGTGTTGGCAGGACGTCCATTTCAAAAATTTACTGTAATCTCATTTCTTCATGAAATGAACTAATTTTTGGATATGTTATACTCCTAGATGTCTAATTTATGTAAAATTTTACGGAGTCTTAATTCGATATTAGAAACTCTCCAAGATTTCATTTATCCTAGCCTTGCTCGGTTTTCAGCATTGTACACATCCGAATTTTTAATCCAATATTTTAATACCATTTTGGTCACTAATTTCATGACCTATCTCACCTAAATTCTTTATTTTTTCGTCCTCTAAATACTCATATGAGAGCTTACGACGACTGCTCACATTTCACCTATTTAAGTGACCATTTTCGCCATTTCGCACATATACAAAAATCTGTTGACAATTTTTCTCAATTCCTCTTCTATCACTATTTTTTTGTAACTCACCCACTACTCAATATTCAACCACTATTTAGCCAAAATAATTACATATAAATACACTTAGAATTTTTATTTTTTTCCAGCACCTAAACTCCACATATACAACACTCACTACCAACATTTCCTAAAGCCAACCATATCATCACATACCATATACATCACAACACAACTCCTCCTCCACAATTTTCTATATATTTTTTAACATCAACACCCCATACAACTTTTATATATATATATATATATATATATAATTTTCATGTCATTCTTACATAACATAACCACAGTTTCATGTAATAGCATCAATTTAACATTAAATAACATAAATCAATAATAAAACTTCAAAAATCAACACACACACCCATACTTTCCAAAGTACACACATCTCTTTCTCTTCCTCATTTCTTTCTTCCACTTTCTTCATCTTTCTCCCTCTCTTCTTTTGCTGGTTTAGCCTCCACACTGCCTCTCCTTCTATTTTTCAGCCACAATTTTCTTGTTTCTACCATTGATTTGGTTGGTTTCTCACCTCCCTCACACCATACAGCTTGACTTTCTTGTCTCCCCCTCATCTCACATTTTGCCTCTTCATTCGTGTTTAAATTTTATTTCTTTTATTTATCTCAACAAAGGGTAGAAAGGTCTAGAGGTTTATAGACACAAAAAAATAGCTTTATTTTATTATTATTTAATTATTTGGTTTCTTAGTCTTCTTTTACTCTCAACGTGACCTTTCATTTGATTTCTCTTTTGTCTTCTCTATTTGTTGTTTTTATTGTCTAAAGAAATATTATAAAATTCTAGAAACTTGTAGAGAATTAATATGAATTTTGGGCCATACTTGGATTTACTTAAATTTGGGCTTAAATTTCCGTAAAACGTACATTTGGGCTTCCATGTCCATGGGTTTAACTTAGACATATCTTGGGTTTAACTTAGTATTAGACTTCATTGGCCCATCATATGATAATATGATTATTTTATTGGTGGCCCCACATTTTCTTTATTTGTACTTTTTTTTTCAACTTATGATAATTTCGCATTCTAACCCTTTGAGTTTTAAAATCCTTTCAATATAATCCTTGCAATTAGTTATGATTATCTTGAAAATATAAGAGAAATTAAATCACGAATTTAGGTATATATATTTATGGAGTTTTATACCTAAATGTTGAATTTACTATGCATACATATTTTTAAAAAAATTTCCTTTAAGCTTTAACACATCCGAATAATTCACTATTGTCAGAATCGAATACACTTAAAACATATCGAGTTTGGTGGGTTCAACATGTATAATGAATCTTGAGATCATGACTTATTCAGTGAACCGTTATTGAGAACTCTTTCTCAATCCCATATTGCACTTTGGCCAAAGATTTCTTGAGTCATATCTCTATCATTCACATAGAACATACTTTCATAGTGTACTAAGGGTGATAGATCTTTTATTGAATATTCACTTATCTCTATAAGTGTCGTACCATACTTAATAACTACCCATAATGAACCTAATGGTCCTTCTTGAGTTAGTATCAAAGTATAACATTTTACCTACAAGAAAACTATGATATTATCAAATTTAAGAATAACTTGTACTATTGATACGTAGAATATTCAATTGATAGTAAAGTACAATAATTATTTGGACATTTCTATCGTGAGTCAGTTCAGTGAACTTAATATCTAATGAGTACCTACACACTTACCTTAGTATCATTACACAGGTGGTCTATGAGAACAACCAACTTTTCAACAAACAAGCATAGTATGTACTAGTCTATCCAGTATTATAAAGGCCCTACTTTATTGTTCTATGATTGAGAATGTTTAAGAATGATGCATCTAATATATCTATCTCATAAACATGATCTTATCATAATTAAATATATATCGCAAACATTCTATGAACTTCATCATTATATATATAAACATGTAAATTAATGATGAAAGAAATTGTCATAAAATATTTATTTCATTACTAAAAGAAAATATTTACAAGAAATAATACCTTTTACAACAACTTATGATTGGCATGTATGGCATAACTCTTACACCAACTCGGCCTGTTAGACACCATTATTGGTGTGTTTTGTGTGTGTTTTCAATATAAACCAAAAATGAGAGCCATAGGTTCGTTCGGTCACTTTTGAATCTTTCATGCAATTAATTTTTGTTATTTTTAATATAAAATAAATGTTACTAATGTATTCATAAAAGAATTGAGAACATTTTAAACATGAAAATCGTTGAAAAACAGGTAAGAATCAGTAAAAAACAAGGCTGAAAAATTGTCGGGTTCATAGGTCTGAAACCGGGTCGTGACTGGTTCTAGTTGACCAGGCCAAAGGTTGAAGACGAACCATAAAGAGTAAATCGACATGTCAAAGCTTTTGTCATCTTATTAAGTACGACATATCGATTATATATGCTTAAATAAAACATGTAGTCCGTTTTGAGGTCAAAAGTTGACCATAAGGAGAAGGGGACATGTCGATTTTGACTCAGGTTATTTTTCAATTTTGTATGCCATATCATTTCTTTTAGGGATATGGAAATGACATGTCGGTTTTGTATAAAGCCAAAAATATCTTGCGTTTGGCGTGATTAAGGAGAAGAGGGCATGTCGATTTTGACCCAAGTTATTTTCCAATTTTGTATGCCATATCATTTCTTTTAAGGACATGGAAACAGCATGTCGATTTTGTATAAAGCCAAAAATATATTGCTGAGAATTTGAATTAAGTATTTTAACCACTAGACCATGAGTCATTTTATGAATATATTTATATTCAATGTGATCTTAAAGATTTGGAAATAATTGCATGAAAATTCAGTTTGGCCTGAATCAAACCTAAGCCTTAAGAATATAGATCCAACTTATTAAATGCTGGGACGAGCTTTGTGTTTTGATTATTAATTAAATGCATGCTATTTATGAAATTGTTTATAAATTCTAAGAAAAAATAATGCAATTTAGTTTAAAATTATATTTTGATTATTCATGATTTTGACCTAAAATTTAGTTTTGTTTGCAATAAAATTTGTAAATTAAAAGAATTTATAAATTTTTGATAATATTTTAATTTTGGCATGAAATATGTATAATTTATTATAATTTATGTGTAAACCCTGTTCTTCGGACATGGGGGTAAGATGATCATTTCATAAGATTCATCATCCCATTTGTATTGTACAATATTAATTGGCACATTAATGAAACTTAGGTGAATTTAAATTTAAGTTTAATAATGAGAATATAATAAAATTAGAAATATAATTTAAAATTTTACATAAGTTGAGTTTTCGCATATTGGCAAATGCTGAAGTATTTAGCAATCTCGCTAGCCGGTTAGTGAGCGGGGTCAAGGGGTCAACGAAATGAGTACTTGAAAATGAAGAGAAAATGTCAAAAATCTATTATGAGCATGAAGGGATCGATACTTAGAATAAAAGTATCGATACATTGTTTAAATGTATCGATACATTAAGAATGCATGTTGATATTCATTGAACGGATTGATACATACGAAAAAAGATATTGATACTTTCCAAGTCAGAAACTTGGGAAGAAATTACAAACTAAATAGATCTATACATTCCTTAAAGATATCGATACATTTCAAAATAGAGAGTTCAAAAATAATTACGAGAGGAACATGATCAGTTAGAGAGTTCGAAATTAATTACAAGTTATACCAGATCGATACCTTTATCGAAGGTATCGATACACTGCAAAATAGAGAGTTGGACAACAATTACATGTTGAACCAAATCGATACCTTCAACAAATATATCGATACTCGGGATCGAAGGAATTTTTAGAATTGAATTCTTAAGGAACAGATTGATATTTAGACCAAAGGTATCGATACCCAGCCCAAAAGTATTGATACTTAATTTAAAAATATCGATACCCAGTTTAAAAGTATCAATACTTTACACAAATTTATGCAAGATTCGACGGCCAAATTGGTAATTTCACTCACCTTTTTAAGTACCCATGAAGGGGAAAACATTTTTAGTGTACTGTCATTCGTTCATTTCTCTGTTTCATTCTAAAATACCTCTCTCGTTCTCTTTCCAAGTTTTGGCCAAATCTCCTCAAACCCTCTACATTTTCTTGCAAATGGATGTAGCCAAGTGATAACCTATCTTCTTTCCATCAATCTAATACCATTTTGGACTAAAACCAGTAAGAGGAAGCAAGAAAGCAAAACTAAGGTTTCGATTAAATTAAGGGGTTTTCCATCCAAACGATAATGCAAGGGTTCTAATGACATCTACAGGCTAAAGGTAAGCCTACAAACCTATTCTAAGCTCAATTTTATGGATTTGAATATATTTAAATATAAAATTTACTATTCACCTGAGAATTTCTATTTAATCTTGTATAAGAAACATAGATTGTGTTAATTAGTGCTATTAGAAAATATATAATGCTAAATGAATGGTAAAATAGCATTGAAAATATGTATAAATATTTTAGATGAAAATGTGAAAATTTAGATAACTATAGCCATAGGATTCTGTTGGTGGGAATCGGCTAAATGACCCTTGTTAAAAAGTCTCGTAATGTTATATGTGTCAAACTAAGGAAATTGAGATAAAATGATCATAAATATTGCATGTAAGACATAAATGTTAATTGATTAGAATATCGAAGTTTTAATATTATATATGTGTAATATAGGCGCCGAGCATTCGAAAGAGAGACATACTAAACCCGAGGACTAGTGTAGGGAGTAGAGACCTTCCCTCTTACTGTGAGTGGAATTAAATATGTTTTTACTTTTTTTCATGCTTTTAAAATACTTTATGAAATTTACTGTTTTATGAAATAAGAAATGGATTATTTATTGTTGATTTCAAATGAATATGGAAGGCCTGTGTATTGTTTTGAAATGTGATTGGCCATGAGGCCTAGTTTGACATTGGAAATGCGTTATATTGTGACTAAAAATGAAATGCTTATAAATGATTATGATGTTAAATTTTTACATTGTGGCTTTGTGTTGGTGATATGGCCGGAGAGCCAAATTGGCATGTGATTGTAGCTATAAGGAAGTAGCTTAAGGACGGACCTATGAGAGGCCGCCTAAGTGAGTACGCTACAGGTAAGGCAGGTATATAGGTGATTGTTATGGAGTTGCCCACCTGTAGGATTGACGAGGACAGTCATGAGTATCATCACATGACTATTTCAGGCTAACGTCAGTGGTAGGCAAGTTTTAGAAATTGAGCATATATTTTTATACTCAAAGAACTATTTTAATGAATGAACATCGTTTTCTGTGCATGAAGCCCACTGACGGTCTCGAGGTTACCATGGCCAAAGTAACCACTAGAAGAGGAGCAAGCTCAGTGATTTTATATAACAGGCCTTAATTTATCAACAAAGAATTGTTTTATGTACATTAATAACTGTTTTATTAAACTGTATTTTATCCACTCACTGAATATATCCCCATATACTCACCTTTCTCACCTCTCAATTTTCAGTAGATCGAGATTTAGAAGTGTATTGTGTAGGTGGTGGTGATCAGTAAATAGTGTAACGCTTTCAGGTACAGTTGATATTCTCGACTCACAGACTTGGATAGATTAGTTCATTGGGTATCTTTATAAAACTGTATATATTAGTAATTATGAACATAAATGATATAATTTGATAAATATTTTATATGTATCTTAAAATTAAATATATTTTCATTGTGAAATGATTTGAAAATCGTCTCAGAGAGACGTGTTTATGTGAATGTGTTTATGAACTGTTTTGGAAATTGCTATGAAATGCATATAAACACACAGGGGGATAGGTACCCAAACAGCTTTACAAGACTAAGAGACATATTCAGGGGTCAAGAATGTGTCTCAAGGGCCTGTGGCGGTTGTTACATGTGAACCCCACGGGCGGGGGCGTGACATTATGATATGTATATTTTTTGATTCATAACTGCTTAAATTTTATGCATTTATTTTTAATATACATTTATGCATACATTTAGATAAAAGCATGCAAATTTGGAATACCAAAATTAAGAACTATTGTCGGGTATAATTGAGTTTATTTTGTTATTAATTATATGTCTAGAAAGATTGTGTCAAAATGGCCAAAAGCTATTTAAAGAAATTAAGTTTTAAGTTAGTCCGCTTATAACCCATCTAATCTTTCTTGAGAATTTTACTGGTGTAATTTTTAACTTAAATAATTTTTGAATTTTATGTCTAAGTGATTAATATAATTTTTTGAATTAGAGAATAGCCACAACATCTCTAAATTAAGTGAGAATTATATATTAATGTTAGGACCACATATAATTTATGTTGTCTCAATTGACTATACTCAAAAGAATGGTGAATTGAATTGTTTTAAAAATTTCAAGCTTAAAATGAATGTAATACAGTGCAACAAATAAAACAGTAGAGAGAGAGAGAGAGAAAGCAAACACAAAATTTATAGTGATTTGTCAAACTTGGCCTATGTCTACTTTTTCGATTTTGGATCACGAACGAGGTTTGACTATCTCCTTATTTCTTCAAATCAAGTAAAACCTAATACAACTCATTCTGAGCTGAAAGACAACCATACACTTTTTTGTATTGGGTAAAGAGAAACCCAATACAGTTTTTATTTAATTTGGGTAAAGATAAACTCAATATAACTCAGAAATACAATTTTATGTTTTAGACTCTCACAATAGAGTTAATACATCAATTAGCTTATACAAGTACATTTCTTTCATAAAGAATGAATGAAAAATAATTACAGTAGAGAGAGAAAGCCTATTCACATTGAGAATTTCATATGAATGTTCAATGATTTGCTATATATGCTTTGTTTTTCTACTCTTTTTGAAATTATTCTATTATATTTATTCTCTTTGTAAAGATCCTTGTGTCTAACGGCTTAATTAGGTACATTTAATATCCATTATAAATACTGTAGAAGTTACCATTGAGTTTTAAAACATCAGAAAGTATTGACATGTTCTAGAAAAGTATTGATCCATTTGTGCCAAATTTGAAACTGAGTTGGACTTCAATCCTGAGTATCGATTCTTTCTTCTTCGCGTATCGATCTGATTCACATCGTAATTGATTTTAAACTCTCTGGAATGCGAAGTATTGATCTCCTTATCCCTGGTATCGATTTGGTTTACTTTGTTAATATTTTTTAACTCTATGAAATGCGAAGTATCGATCTCCTTAGCCCTGGTATCAATATGGTTCGATTGTAATTATTTTTGAATTTTCTGAAATGGAAAGTGTCAATCTCTTGAACTTTGAGTATCGATCTTTTCTACTCGTATCGATCTGCATCCTTTAAGTATCGATCCGTTTGATTTGGTAATTCTCTCTGAAACTTCTGACTTGTAAAATATCGATTTCTTATCTTTCAAGTATTGACATTCTTTAAGTATATCTATCCAATTGGTAAAGGTATCAATTTGTTTAGCAAAAATATCGATTATTTAGCTCTAAGTATCGATCTTATTAAGCTTAAATCACACTTCTCACATAAAATTGTTTAGTTTGATCACAAGTTTATTCACATACAATTTTCTTAATTTTTAACATGTCTAAATCAATTTTATTGTCCATAAATTAAATTGATATTATATTAACTTTGGTCATCATCAAAAACACACACTTCACGTATCATGATATCATCAATTTTATATTAAAAACTACTAACATGATAACATCAGTTTAAGGAAATAAATTATAATTAATTATATTTAATGTAATAAATTTTATCCCGCATGAATTTTTTTTACTTTATATAATTAATTAGGATAAAGTATTAAATTATTTTTCTTAACTTACCCACATGAATTAAGAAAATATATATAATTTGATGATTTTATCATAAAGATATATGAATCTATTAGAGTAAAATATTTAATCTACATACAGTATTTTATGTCTATTGATTCATATTTTAATACATGTTTTATATTAATAAAACATAATAAAGAAAATATTAGTCTCAAATTTATGACATAAGCATGTATTGTGTATAGTTTTAAAACATGTAAACATATCTTATATCAATATTTTCGAATTAAAAGGAGACAATTATAAAATATAGAAAGAAAATGTTCTTCTTTATTTAGAGTGAATGGATATTGATTATGCTATTCGAAAAGATGAACCACCTGTAGTAACTGATATCAGCACTTTAGCTGAAATTGCTCTTTATGAACGTTGAGAGCTATCCAATTGTCTCAGTGTGATGTTCATTAAGATAAAGATTTTTGTTAGCATCAGTGGTTCTGTTGCTCTGCATGATAATGTCCAAGCTTTAATGAAGGTTATTGATGAACAATTTGAATCATTCGATAAGGCTTTGGCTAGCACCCTGATAATGAAGTTTTCTTACATTAGGCTCACTTGTATCAATGGTGTGCATGAACACATCATGAAAATGAGAGATATTGCGTCTAAACTCAAGACACTTGAGGTTGAAATGTCTGAATCCTTCTTAATGCACTACATTTTAAACACTCTCCCTCAACCATACGGACCCTTCAAAATCTCGTATAACATACATAAGGATAAATGGTTCATCAATGAACTGATGACCCTGTGTGTACAAGAGTAAGAGCGGTTAATGATAGAATCGAGAGAAAGTTTACAGAGTGCACATCTAGCTATATAAGGAAATAAGAAAAGGAAGCCAAACAAAAGGGGAAAGATAAAACACCAAAAATATCTCCTCAAGCTGAAATTTAGAAGGAATTCAAACGCTTCTTTTGTAAGAAAAATGAGCATATGAAGAAGGATTGCATGAAATTTCAGTAATGGTTTTTTAAGAAAGGTATTTTAATCTCTTTTGTTTGTTATGAATCTAATATGGCTAAAGTTTGTCATAACACATGGTGGATTGATTCTTGTTCTAAAATTCATATTACCAATGTTTTACAGAGCTTGCAAAACCTAAGGAAGTGAGAACTGAACAATATATCTTTTCAAGAAACAAGATACGCTCACCTGTGGAAGCTATTGGGACATACATTTTAGTTTTTAATAGTTATTTTGTAATGACATTAAAGAAAACTTTTTATATTTCTAGTTTTTCTATGAATTTAATTTTAGTTTCAAGACTTGTATCCTGTAGATATTCCTTTAGATTTTCAAAATTATTAATAAATATTTTTTATAATATGATCTTGTTAGAAATGGTACATTGTCTGATGATCTTTTTCATGTTAACTTACAAAATAATGCTTGTTATAATACAATGCATACATGTATCGGCAATAAAACATGTTTTATGAATGAGAATTCCTTTAAGTTGTGGCATCAGAGATTGAGACATATCTCTATACATAGAATCCAAAGATTAGTAAATGATAGAGTACTTAGTGCTCTAGATTTTATTGATTTTGATACTTGTGTAGATTGCATTAAAGGCAAGCAAACTAATAAGTCAAAAAAATGTGTCAAGAGGAGTTCTGACATATTAGAAATCATACATACTGATATATGTAGTCTAAGTTTGGACTCGTATGGTCAAAGTATTTTATCATCTTCATAGATAATTACTCACTATACATGTATCTATACTTGTTGAATACTAAGGATCAAGTAATAAACACTTTTAAGATATTCAAGGCTGAAGTAGAGAAACAGTGTGATAAAGAAATAAAGATCTTGATATCTGATAGAAGTGGTGAATATTATGGTAGATACACTAAGAATGGATAAGCACCTAGTCCATTTGCGAGGTTTATTTAAGAACATGGGATTATTGCCCAATATACTATGCCTGATTCTTCAAATCTAAATGGTATAGCTAAAAGAAGAAATCAAACATTATTAGACATGGTGCAGAACATGCTAAGTAGCTATAAACTTCCTAAGTCATTGTAGATTGAAGCTTTTAAGATAACTATATATATATATATATATATATTAAATCGAGTTTCAACTAAAGCTGTTACAAAAATATTATTTAAGTTATAGAAAGTCTGAAACTGAGTTTACGACATGTACGCATTTTGGGTTGTCTTTCTGAAGTAAAAGTTTACAATCTACAAAAAAGAAGTTAGATTCGAGGACCATTAGTGGATGTTTTATTGGATATTCAGAAAGGTCTAAATGTTATATATTTTATTATCCATCTCATCACACTAGGTTTGTGAAATCAAAAAATATGAAATTTTTAGAGAATGACTTAATCAGTGAGAGGGATCAATTTCACAACATAGTTTCTGAAGAAGATCATTTAAGACCTTCCATTTTAGGTAGTCAATTAATTATCATTAATAACACCCCTCCAGTACAAATAAGTGTTGATTATCTAATGGTTGATATTCAACCAATAATGAATGACAATCAAACTTCACAAACAGATGATGTTCCAGTTGAGATGAATTCCATGTCAATGAACGAAGTCTGAGATTGTTGATACTACATTAAGAAGATCTATTAGAATTAAAAGATCATTTATATCTAGTGATTATATTATGTATTTGACTATAATGTTGGAGCTGAAAATAATCCTAATACGTTTTCACAAGCTATGACTTATGGTATAATGCCATGAAAGATGAGATGAATTCCATGTCAATGAATGAAGTCTGAGATCTTATTGAGTTGCCTAAAGGGTTTAAACTCATTGGGTGTAAATGGATCTTTAAGACTAAGAAAGATTCATTGGGTAACATTAAGAGATACAAGGCCAGACTTGTTGCCAAATGATTCACTTAAAAGGAAGGAATAAATTATATAGAGACTTTTTCTCTCATGTCTAAAAAAGATTCTCTCCGAATAATTATGACATTAGTAGCTCATTTTGATCTAGACCTACATCAAATGGATGTAAAAATGAAATTTTTCAATAAAAATTTGGAAGAAGAGGTTTACATGAAACAACCTGAAGGATTCTCTTCTAAAGATGGTGAGCATTTGGTTTGTAAACTTAAAAAATCAATATATGGATTAAAATAAGCCTCTCGTCAGTGGTATTTTAAATTTTATAATGTTATCTCTTCATTCAATTTTGAAGAGAATATTATAGATTAGTGTATATACCAAAAGGTTAGTGGGAGTAAATTTTGTTTCTTTATTCTATATGTGCATAATATGTTACTTTCAACCAATAATAAATGGGTGCTACAAGAGGTGAAACAATTTTTTTAAAAAAATTTTGATATGAAAGATATGGGCAAGGTAATTTATGTCATTGGCATAAAAATCTATAAAGATAGACATAGAATATTAAGTCTATCTCATGAAACCTATATTAAGAAAATTTTAGAAAGATTTTGAATAAAGATTGTTCACCAAGTGTAGCTCCGATTATCCAGGGTGATAAGTTTAATTTGAACCAATGCCTTAGAAATGATATTAAAAAAGAATAAATGAACAACATTCCATATGCTTCAACTGTTGAAAGTATAATGTATGCTCAAGTCTGTACCAGACTTAACATTGCTTTCACAATTAAAATGTTGGGATGATATTAGAGTAACCCAAGTATGAACCACTGGCAAGTTGTAAAGAAAGTCTTGAGATATCTTTAAGAGACCAAGGAGTACATGCTTATATATAGACAAACAGACAATTTGAAAGTAGTTGGCTACTCAGATTTTGACTTCGCTGGCTATGATAATTCAAGAAAGTCAACTTCTAGATACATCTTTATACTAGCTGGTAGAGTCGTATTTTAAAAGAGCGATAAACATACATTGATTGCTACTTTAATTATGGAAGCCGAGTTCATTTCGTGTTTTGAGGCTACCTCACATGGAGTATGGTTAAAGAGTTTTATGTCTAAGCTTAGAATTGTGGATTTTGTTTATAGGCTATTGAGGATATATTATGATAATTCAGCTGCTGTATTTTTAGCTAAGAACAATAAAAGTGATAGTCAAAGTAAACACATGGATATAAAATACTTACCTATCAAAAAACAAGTTAAGAAAAATAAAGTGATCATTGAACACATTAGCATTGGATTAATAATAGTTGATCCTTTGACAAAATGCATGCCACCTAAAGGTTTTAAGGAACATGTGGATTAAGTGAGACTTAGTTCTATTATGTAAATTATTGTATATACATATAATTTATTAATGAAACTCTATTTATATGATCTTTTCTCATTATATACGCTTATTTATTTAAGGGAAAATACATTATGATTGGACCTAAAATAAATATGAGGTTTATTCATTAAGTAGGAACATGAATAAACATAGGTTTTATTCATTAAGTTACCACATATAGATAAACAGATAATAAACATAATATATTATGATACATGGAAGAAAGGTTGTCAATTTTGATAACTTATCACCATGATTTTTATGTTTGCTTATTAAATATTAGGATTTAGGGAATTTATGGATCAAGTAGGAGAATGTTGGTGGTTGTATCCATCATTAATGAATACAATGGTAACTTGACAACTTTTAATTAATGAACCATTAATAGCGAAAATGAAACCACTCATAAGTGGCATAAAATTTTCCTAAACAGCCATTAAAACTTCTCACATGTTTCTAGCAACTGCCATTAATGGTGGTAATTATTAAGAACTGCAAAAAACTTTCAAAACGATTTTTGATAGAAAAACTTATAAATTGAAAATTATACTTGGTAAAAAGCTCCTGAGCTCATTTTTCTCTGTAAACTTCATCAAATGAGGAATAAGAAAGCTTGAAAGGTTTCTTACCAATGTCAAAACAACAAGAAAACGTCAATGACAAAAGATAAGCTCCTTAGGCTTCTGCATTCAATTTTTAATAATTTAAAACATGGTTTTTTGTTTCCACGCTTACACCAGATTCTTTAACAAAATCTACTTCAATTGCTTAAGAGACATATTTTTCTTTGAGAGAGAAACTGTAAACCCTATTCTTCAAACATAAGGGTAAAATAGTTATTTAAGGATATTCAGTATCACACATTCATGATTCAAGATTTATTTGACACATTAACGAGGCTTAAGAGAACTTAAGTTAATTTAATGAAATAATTAATATAAATTTAGTTGTATTTTTCAAAAAACTGAAAAAGGGACCAAATTGCAAAATTTTATGGACTAAATTGCAAGATTTTTAAATAGTAAAAAATTGAGTTATTATAGCATTGGTACTAATTTTAAACTAAGAAAAGCAAGAAATGGCGAACAAGAAAAATAGGTTTCGACTCAAATTTGGGGCTTTTGCGTTTGAATGACAAATTGAAGTTCCTGAGGGCTTGAACAAACTTCCGGTAAGCCTATTAATCCATTATAGTTATGATTTTAAGGTTTTGAAAATTTGAGAATATTGAAGTTTACTATTCATTCGAATTTAAATTGATTTTTACTTAGAAAACGTCGAATTGTGTTGATTTGTGCTAATTGGAAGTATATAATGTTATATACATGCGATGGATATTGTTTGGAATAAGTATGTCCGTTTAAACAGAAATGAGAATTTGGGGATTTCAATGAGTTTGCATATGAAATGATAAATGGTATTAAGTGGTGGTAATTGAACTATTGTGATGAAAATGTATGTAAAATTGGATAATTACGGCCATGGGATTCTGTTGTTGGGAATCTGATAAATGGTCTCGTTAGTAAAGCCTCTTAATATAATATGTGTCAAGCTAAGGAATTGTGGACATGTTATACATAAACATCATATTTAGTGCATGTTATAATTATTTGGAATATTGAAATTAATAAGGCTATATATGTGTGATATTAAGCGCCGAATACACGATAGTAGAACCTAGTAGGCGCGATGAGTAATTATGGGAGTGGTGACCCTCCCTTACCTGTAAGTAAAGTTATACATACATAATTATGTAAATAAAATTGCTTGTGATATCTATATGTACGCATGTGTGTTAAATTGTGAAATGAAAATGTTACTATTGTTTTATATGATATTGGGAAATGATTTATAAACTGATGTCTGCCGTTAAATTATATTTTAATATATACATGCATGAAATGGCTGGGGAGGCCAAAACTTAGATTTAAGTTTGTAAACATTGTTTAAATATGTTAAGGTCAAGGAGATAGGGTTTTGATTTTCATGGGTTTACTATTGATTTGAAAATAAAATATTTTTAATGCATGTATATTAGTTATGTGAGGCCGTTAAGGCTGGATATTATTATATGACCAGTGGGCCAGGTTATTTACTTTATATACAGGGCTATAAGCAATGAACGGACCTATGAGAGGCCACCTTGGTTACTGGTGCTACAATGGGGTTGTATAAGAAAGGTTAGGCCATGGTAAGCCTACTGTGTGCTAATGCATGGATACGCAATGATATAAAAACCCTATGGAAGTCTTGGAGGCTTGATAGGAATCTTGAAGATTTGACAGATATGATGAGGACAGACACTTTATCACCAAATGACTACTTCAGGCCAACATCAGTGAGAAGGACAAATGTTTTACAAGTACATGTTTTGCAAGAAATAAATGATTTAATATTTTATAAGAATACATTGCATATGGTTTTATGGATGAACAAGTTCACTAATGGATTTCGACGTTACCTCGGTCAAGGTAACGGTCAAGAAAGTATGGCCGGCTTGATTTATGGTTTTAAAAGTTATACAGACCAATGAATGTGTTTTGTAATAAAAATCATGTGTTGTAAATGAAAAAGTATATATGTATATTAAGCATGACATAATTGAAATCCCAATATCATAATTTGGAAACTTGTGAGCATGTATGTATACGTTAACTCATTGAGTATAATTGTATACTCACCCCTCATATTCCAGTTTTAAGAAATCAAGTGTATCCAACAACGATAATTGATGGTGGTGATCAATTAAAGGTGTAATGCCTCAGGTATCATTGTTAACCTCGACTCACAGACTATATAGATTAGTCCACTGGGTATGTTTTGGAAAATTGTTATATATATTTAAATATGAATTGAAAATATTGTATTTTAATGAGTTCCTTGTAGTATTTATAAATTAAATATATATTTAAATTGTTAAATGATTCAGAAATGTCTCGAAGAGACAATTGTATATGAATAATAATACAAGGGACAAGTATCTATGTAATTTTACAGGCCTGAGAGATATGTTCAGAAATTTAGAATGTATCTCAAGAATCTATGGCGGTTGTCACGTGTGGACCCTTTGGGCAGGGGCATGACAAAAATATATGAGCACTTAATGCAAGAGAATGGCTATGTTTTTCTACAAAATGATTCACATAATAATTATTATTTTTTGCCTATTCAACTTAATACACAGTTTAAGCAGTGCAACCAATCCTTATTTTTGCTCTAAAATTTATTACCTATGAATCCTTCTTATCTTTCTTGTGAAATCCCTCCTTGATACAAACAAAAATTCTTGATGTGATTACACATGTCTGCTTATTTTTAGAAAATATCTCTTTTCTTACACTAAACCCATTTTTTAGCCCATATCTATTATAAAAATCATACACTAATTGCTTTAAATTAAATTCCATATTAAGCACATGTTTCCAATTTAGATCATTTAAGTATTCTAAGTCTATATCACTTTTAACCATTTTAAAACACCAATAAAAAAAATGTAGATATCAAATGTAAGCCTATCACAATAATAAAAAAAAAATGAAATGGCAATAATTTAAAATACTCATTAATAACAAGAATTTAGTTTCCTCATAATCTCTCTCCAAATCGTATTTGTATTCATCTTGTTTCTTGTTTCTTTTCTTCTCTTTGGAGGTGCTTTACGAACTTAAGTATTTCTTTTCTTTTCCTACAGTGAATGAGTGATGTTCAAAATCAACAAAATATGATATGTATAAAAAAAAAATTAAAGATTGAAGGATCCGCATAGATGTTGGAGTGAGTGAACACTAAGAATTCAAGTGTATGAATATAATACATGTTAGAGTGAGTAGACCTACAATAAAATGAAGGTTTGCGTTACTATGCTGGCAATCATTCCCTGCAGGTACGACCTTGAGTTTTTTTTTTGGACCTTAGGCAAATTCTAGAAATGTATGCCTTATTAAGTCTAATGGTAGACTAATTTTGAAACAAATTTTAGAATTTCATTCAACCGTCTGTGTCATATGTAAGGGTGTTCAAAACATGAGATGTATAAAAATATTCATTAATAACAATAATTTAGTTTCCTCATAAGCTCTTTCTAAATCGTGTTTGTATTCATCTTGTTTCTTTTTTCTTTTCTTCTCTTTGGAGGTGCTTTACGAGTTCAAGTATTTCTTTTCTTTTCCTACGATGAAGGAGTGATGTTCAGAATCAATAAAATATGAGATGTATAAAAAAAATTAAAGATTAAAAGATCCGCATAGATGTTGGAGTGAGTGGACATTAAGAATTCAAGTGTATGAATATAATACATGTTAGAGTGAGTAGACCAACAAAAAAATGAAGGTTTGCATTACTATGCTGTAATCATTCCCGGCAGGTGCGACCATGAGTTTTTTTAGGGACCTTAGGCAAATTCTTGAAATGTATACCTAATTAAGTCTAATGGTAAACTAATTTTGAACCAAATTTTAAAATTTCATTCAGGCATCTGTGTCTTATGTAAAGGTGTTCAAAACAGGTTTCGATTTCGAATAAATTCGGTTCCTAAATTTTGAACCGAAACCAACTATGTTTAACAGGGTGTCCTATTTTTCGATTCCAATCCAAAAATAGGGTAATCTATTTATTAAATACGTGAATCAGAATCATGTTAGCACTTCTAGCAATCACTAATGACAACCAAAATGTTTACAGAGATAGAGCAAAAATATTTCACAAGTAAATCAAATAAATAGAGTAAAGCAACAATCTAAGAAAGATAATGAAAATGACCACTCATTTCTATAAATATGCAAACAAGTAATGTTCATACATATTAGTTACGATTATAATATCATGTATCAACTCTAGTCTACAATATGTTTCCTATAAATGCTCCCTTACTTCAGGATATGTTTCAACTATTTTTCAATGTATGATTTTTCACATATAATAGAAACTGCCAGAATAAAATAGAAGACAGAAATAATAAACCTAAAAGCTATACATGAATTATTGCTATCCAAACATCTAAATGAACAAGTGAGCCACATTATTCTAACCTTCTCCACGAAATCTAAACAAATAGCACGTTTCCATCAGGCAACATTGACTAGCCTCGAGCAAGTTAACCAATTATTAAATCAACATACAAGCACAACTATGCAAGTTTTTCTAAAAGATGGTAGAAAGAGATGGGAAAAAAAGAACAGTAAAACTAATTTTGGCACTTTAAGCTCTATGAATTGCCATACATAAGTAAAACAAGACATTAAAAATCTACTGAGAATTCAACTTTCCTTTTCATCTTTATAAGTGATAATACTTGAATATAAGTTATATAGATATGATATTTAGAATATAAAGGGGAAATTGAAAGTAATACATTCATCATAATTAGTAGAAACTAAAAGTAATCAACTTATACAGCCATTGGGTGTAGACTTTATACTTTGGATTTCATCTAATACATAGTAACAATACATGGAAACACTAAAGTATCTGAATCTTCTTAGTAGTTAGCATAGTATTTCAATGCAACAATATTTAGTTTACAATTTAAGAATGCAACCAGACAAAGAATATTCATGAAAAGGTGAGAGAATGCATGCTTAATTAACATATCTGATAAGGTTGACACATTGGTTTTAGGGGAGGAATTTGAATATGAGAAATGTTCATAATTAAAATGAAAGCGACTTAGAAATTTGTACAATAATCTATTTAAGGTTATGGTCTAACAATAATTTATAATGTATTAGTCATTTAATATATTTTTATCTCAAGAAAAACAAATAGCCAAATGGGTTTTGAATATTTTAACAGAAACAGTGAATTCAAAACAAATCCAGCACAAACACATTATAAAGTTTAGTTTTTTTATGCACACACGACCAGAAGTCCACTACCCATCTTTATTTTCTTCTTCTCTATCAAAGAACAAGGAGAATAATTAATTAAGTTGTAGCAAGTAGAGATATGAAATATTTTCTTGAAACATATTCAACAAAAGCAAACGTATAGAAACAGAAGCAAGAGAGAAAGAGATTATAGATGAAGTCATTGACATGGAAAGTATGGTTGTTTGCCCAAAAAGATGCGTATTCGCCCAATAATAATATCTACAATATATTGCACCACATTCATATACCTCAAATTTAAGTTTCTAGCCCAGAACAAACAATCTAATAAATTGAATCAACTTTTCTAATTCAGCACATCAAACTTAATTTTCATAGGTTCTCGGTATTATCCACAGCTTCCTTCCATATTAAAACAAATCCACTTTTAGAAATTCTTTGTTCATACATCAACAATGTGTTCTACTTTTTGATAGAACTGGTACAGAATGCTAAATTGTTTACTTCAATAATAGCCACACATGAAATCAAACCTGACCTATGTAAGAATCTATAAAACTCTAATAATTGAATCCCGAAAACCAATTTTACCAAACCTCTCTTCTAACTACTGATAAACTCAAAACTTACAACATCAAAAATAAAATGAAAATACAAAATGGATAAAAATGAAGAGATAATTAAGGAGAGTGCTTACAATTTATAGATTTTGGAGTAATCGCAATTGAGAGAGAGAGAACGGTCAATAAAGATGGAAAGGAATTTAAATAGGAATCTATTCCTATTTTTGGCTAAAGGTGAAGCTTACTTGTTGGGGTTTGGAACAAGAGGAGAGAAGAGTGAAGAGCGGCATCAGCAAGTCAAGTAAAGAGAAAAATCTAGGTTGAGTTAAAATTTTTTACTTTTGTTATTTATTTTTCTAGGTCAGGTCAGGTCAGTTTCATAAGATAAATAATCGAATCAAAATAAATCGATTTTCTATTTTTTATACCAAAATTGAACTTAAACAAACCGATTCCGATTCAATAACATAATTTGTTTGTTCGGTTCCACAAAATTCCTAGTCGACCCGAAACTTATGCCCACTCCTACCAACAATACACTCTAATTCTTGACCATATCTCCTGTACATGAAAGCACAACAACAACGTATAGTTACTGCTACAATATGAAATAATTAAGCACATGAAATACTATTAACAAAATGTTTAGTCGGGTAACAAAATTGTGTTACCTTAGCACCAAGATTGAAATAGAAACCCAAATGTGAACCCAATGGGCAACCAACCACGTTAACATATACCATCGGTATCCAATATTTCAATGTATTTATGAATCTAGCTTAGCTTGATTGGCTCGAGACCATATTTCATGCCCACGTGCTACCATTACCCAATGACAAATACCTGCTCGACAAGTTTTCATCTAATCAACAGACTTGACGTGCTACCATTTCCTTCTAAGCTTGATCATCCACTAGTCAGCGTAATTGTAATGCATGCAAAACAGGAATTAGCTAGTGTGACATAGTTGTTACAACTCTTGCTCACCCGCAATGCATAATATTACATTTTTTCCTTGTAATCCTTCAAATCCATTTATGAATAATATCATTGGTAAGCTCTAGCTTCTTTTGTTTTCATAGTACCTTCTTCATCATTAGACGGAAAATAATTGAGTTTCAAGATATTCTTCATTACATTTATAACACATTCTCCAATAATTAATACATACAATAGAATTAAAGCTAATATAGATGTAAAATGTAAAATCATGATTAACTTCCACATACATTGAACAGGCAAAAAGTAAGGTCACAACTTAGATTATATTGTCATAAGCAAGCGAGTTTAATGCATGTTAAACTATCCAACACAAAATTGTACTACTCCTTGTATTAAATATAATTAATTAGCATGCTTAATACAATTGTACTTATATACGGTGGATCTATCAACTTGCAATAACTAAAGAATAATTTTGTAGAAAATTCATTGGGATTGTCTTTATCTTTATTAAATGTAGCAATATACAGAGTACATGTGTTTTGTGTTTGGTAATTAATTGCTATCATTATTTTATGATTAAGATTCAAGATTGTCTGCCCATGTATCCTTCCTTACATTTTCACAACTTCAATTAAGGGTTTTAAGTAATTAGGATTGCCAACCTAACTAACTAGATGATTCCCCCACTTGAAATGGTAAATTCCACCGGTATTTATACAT
>JAXCLQ010028525.1:0-18809 GCA_035584115.1 Cedrela odorata
ATAAACTCATCCTTGTGCCTTTTGCCTTTTATTTTGACTTTTCCCCAGTGCTTACTTTACTACTTATTCTTCTAGTTGGACATTCTTTAATTGTATGCCCTAACTTTCTACACCCGAAGCAAGCCCCTGACATTTCGTAACAAATCACGGGATGCAATTTCCCACAATACTTGCAAAAAGTATTCGGTTTTTTTTTTTTTACAATCACACCATACTAATCCGTTTAATTATCATGTAATAGAAAATAACTATTTCAACAAACTTATTGCCCAATAGAATTATAGGTATACTTGATGAAACACCTTTTAAACTCTATAACAGTCATCCCGTCCTCCAAAATATATGCTACTTCATAAACTTTTCTAACTTTATTCAAGCACTAACATCAATTTCAATAAAATAGCAATCAAATTATACTTGAATACAATAAAATTATATTTTTATTACTTTAATAATCTTGGGTTCCAAATTCCAAATTTCTAACTTTAATTAATTTTTTATTTTTATTTTTTAAATTATTTGCCATTTTTAACTTCAACAATCTTAGGCTCAAAGAGTTCACTCATGCGATTCAGTTAAGAATCCAATCTTCTCGATCCTTCATTGCTATTTTTCTCACTTGAACTAGTCTTCTTGGGAAAGGTTTCCTTTAATATCTTCACCCAACACTTATTCGTGTTATAGGTGCTGTAATATCTCATTTTCTAGTACAAATGTCTTACTACTAATTTATTATAATTCACACTCTTTCCATACACCCGCATTCTTAGGAGGGCTTTCTTTTTCACTTCTTCGATCGCCCTAGACCTGGATTGATATGGGAATAACGGAGAATAATTATTGCTAGTTTCTCTCTCTTCCTAACTATGTACAAATTTATCAAGTCCTTTATAAGAACTCCACTAATCGTACTATTTTCACTTCTACTTATACTAGTCCATCGATCATACTTCGTCCTTACCATATTTACAAACCAAAATCAATTAAAATAAATTCCATGAAATTATCACAGATATATCTAAGTTAAAACTACACTAACTAAAAATTTGCTTAGCATCTATTTATTTAACTAACCCAAAGTCTATAGAATTTTGACATAAGCTCTGATTTACAATGTATCGACACCTTTAAGCATTGGTATCGATCAGTTCATTAAAATTTGGTTATGAAAATTTCTTTGACACCAAACATCGATACATTTACCTTCATATATCGATCTTTTCTCCTTAAGGTATTAATCTAAGTAAGTTCGTAAATAAATTTTGAACTTTTTGACTTCCAAATTATTGATCCTTTCTTCATAGGTGTCGATACTTTTTTCACATGTATCAATATATATATTTTTTCACTTGTATCGGTATTTTCTTTACATATATTGATACTTTGATCTCTGTTCCTTATTGCCATAATGATATTTTTTTAATCAATTTTCTGAATTTCAAACCTTGGTTTTCCATTAATTTGAATATCTACATACTCAAATTTTTCAATCATTCCTAATATCGACGAACCTCAAATCATTATCTGATCACTTAGAGTCTACAGAATTTCAAACCTTAGCTCTGATATCACTCTTGTAACACCCCATTCTCGTACTTATTCAATCAATCATTATTGTATAATACTACATTATTTTATACAAAGAGTATTACTATTATATGATTCTTAAATGTCTACAATTTCTAAATTCCTTACACGTACAAAGAGTTATCTATAAAACTAGTTCTCAAACTTATAATTACTCTATTAATTACACATATACCAAAGTTTTTATTTATACTTAACTAACCTTGCACACGTCTTTTGTCACTTTTACGTACTATTTTCTAAAAATAAAATTTTTACAATAAAGAATGAGATATAATCTTAATAAGTACATCATACAAGTTTTTCTAATATCGATGTGATACAAAACATATATATTTTTTCTTTTCAAAGCAATAATATTTGCACAAATGGATCAATGAATTGTAAAACTATCAATTAACATAAGAATTTATTCATATTTCAAACATTTTCAAAATAGCTCAATCAGTTAGTATCACCTGCACCCACAGTGACCCAGATGCAGAATATAATCACGTATTCTGTTTAAAGCGGACAATCTTTTCATTTCAAATATAACAGAAATGTGATTAGCACGTTAAATGGAATTCTGAATAACTTACTAGTCTCACATTTGACATGAGACCCAGCCAAATCAGAATAAATATTAACTAATGACTAGAGCTATAAAATCATTTTCATTCATAAATATTCACATATCGACATTATTTTCAACAATCATTTCATGAATTTGATATCAACATATAAAACATTCAAAAATCTCAATTTTCATATTATTTTCAAATACATGCTCATATATCATATTATTTCAAAAGTAATTAAATGCATGTATGATTTACTTACTACAATGAGAGGGTAATCACTCCCACTAAAAATCCTTCCGACTAACTTGATTTTTCTTCTGGATTATTATAGGTTAATACCACAAATATATAAATCATGTCTTTTACAATTCAATTAATTAATATAAATATTTTAAATACGATATTCATGGAATTAGTGTCTAAAATTCTATAGTTTTATCAATATCACTAAGTTTAACTAATTAAGGTCATTTACCTAATTTTTAACAATGAATTTTCGTGACTAATTTATTCTAATTCTCATTTTTGACTACCTTAAATTTGCACATTTTTGCCTAAACAAACAAATATGGTTTTGATTTAAAAACTGTAATAAAATACTGTTCATGCCGTAGTACTGTAGGAAATTATTGTTATACCAGATATTGTAGCTATAATACTATTCATATTATGGTTACTGTACAAATAGTTATTGTACAGATCGAAATTACTGTAGCACCTTTAAAAACACTGTAGCACCTTCAAAAATACTATTTATCCGAGAGAAAAATACCCTAATTTCTTCTGATCAATACTTAAATTAATGCCAAATCAACTCAATACTACATTTTCTACTCCAATTTAACACAATCAAACATTTTTTTAATATAAAATTAAGTAAAATTTTCTTGGATCAATAGTAATCTTCAATTTCAATTCATGCTTTGAATCAAAATTCAAACTTCTAATGCGTTATAAAGCTTACCTGTAATTAGAATTTAAATGAAAATCGCTCGAATTTGAAGTAATTGGCCGAAATTTAAGAGGGAGAGGGGGAGAAAAGGGTTTCGATGCTTACTAGAATTGAAGAAAAATGGCCACGAGTTGGGGAGAAAAAGAAGCCAAATTGTTTTATTTTGGGTGGTAAAATTTTAATTAGATCCTTAATTTTTTAAAAATTATATAAATTACTTAAAACTTTAAAAAACTTTTATTTTAGTCCTTTTAAAAAAAATTCTAAAATAACTTTTAATATTTTAGATCTTTACAATTAAGTCCAAAATTAATCCAAGCACTATTTTCTTCATCCAAATCCACTCATAACCCAACTTTATGAAATTAATTTTGTGTTTAACTAAATTTTTAGAATTCATCTAAAAATTTTAAATTACATGAAATTTTAATTGAACAAAATAACATTAAGTTATTTGATTAAATTTCTTAAATACTGTGGATGCTACAGTTACAAAACTTTAAAATTACGGGTGTTACAAAAGTATCGATCCGAAAGAGGAATGTATCGGTATATAGTGAGAGTGGATTTTAGTATTGATACATTTATGAGTTGTGTCAATTTTAGGTTAGAATATGAAAGGGTATTGACACCATCTCAAAGACATACCGATTTGTTTTCATTGTATCGATATTTTGTGATAAAAGTATCGATCTAAATCCTTCCAGAAACAATTTTCAATTGATTTCATACATACATAAAAGTTCAAACATGTGTTAATTAATTTCCATCATTTCTAATTCATTTCTAATTGAACAGAAGCGATCCCTATCAAGTGGCTCAGTAAAAATGTCAACTAATTGAAGATTTGTGTTAACATATTCAAGGCAAAATTCTCCTTTACTAACATAGTCTCTAATGAAATGATGAGGATTTCTATGTGCTTAGTTCTAGAGTGATGAACATGATTCTTAGTCAAGTTTATAACATTTGTGTTATCACATAGAATTGAAGTTTGACTAAGATCTAATTCATAATCTTGCAATTGATGTTTAATCCATAATATTTGTGCACAACAACTACCTACGTATATATATTCGGCTTTAGTAGTGAAAAGTACAACCTTGTTTTGTTTTTTACTAAACCAAGATACTAATGCATTTCCAAGGAAGTAGCAAGTGCTACTTGTACCTTTTCTCTTTACTTTGCATCCTTCATAGTTGGCATCCGAATAACCTTTCAAGCTAAACTCACCATCATTTGAATAAAATAATCCTAAGTTAGGTGTGGCTATTAAGTATCTAAAAATTTATTTTACCACTATATGGTGTCATTCCTTAGGATTGGATTGAAACCTAGCATATACACACACTCTATAGAGAATGTTGGGTCTAGAGGCGGTCAGATAAAGTAGTGATCCTATTATGCCTCTATATAGTTTTTAATCAATGTTCTTTCTTATTTCATCCTTATCTAATGAAATAGAAGTGCTTATAAGAGTTTGATTGAATTTCCCTCTATCATGTCAATTTTCTTAATAGTTTTTTAATGTATTTTGATTGGGAGATATATATTCCATCATTTGAAGTCCTAAGAAGAAATTTAGTTCTCCCATCATGCTCATTTTAAATTTACCTTTCATAAGATTTGAAAATTCAAGACATAAGGACTCATTTGTGCTTCCAAAGATGATATCATCAATATAAATTTGAACTAATAAAATATTATTATTTTTTATTTTAATAAAAAGCGTAGTATCAACACTTCCTCTTATAAAATTCTGCTTTAGCAAAAATTTGTTAAGTCTTTTGTACTAAGGTCTAAGTGCTTATTTTAAATCATAGAGTGCCTTAATGAGTTTATAAACATGATTTGAAAATTTATAATTCTTAAAATCGAGAGATTGTTCCACATAAACTTCCTCATTTATAACACCATTTGAAAATGCACTTTTGACATCCATTTGATATAGTTTGAAGTTTTATAATATGCAAAAGCTAAAAGCAATCTAATGGCTTCTAATCTAGCTATAGGAGCATATGTTTCATTATAGTCTATTCCTTCTTCTTGACTATATTCTTATGTCATTAGTCTAGCCTTATTTCAAGTGATATTACCATTCTCATCAAGTTTGTTTCTAAATACCCATTTGGTACATATAGTTGGATAAACATTAGGTCTAGATACTAATGTCCAAACTTCATTTCTTTAGAATTGATTTAATTCTTCTTACATGGCCATTAACTAATTTTCATCCTCTAGAGCTTTTTCAACTTATTTTGGTTCGATTTGAGAGACAAATGCTAAATTTTAAACTTTAAATAGATTTTCATGCATCTTTCTTGCCCTTCTTCTAGTTTTGACTCTTTGTGAGGGGTCTCATATTATTAATTTTTTTAGATGATTAAATGCATATTTCCATGCTTTGGAAAGTTCTTTAGTGGATTCATCTTTTTCTACGATTTATTATCTTTTTCCAAAGATGTGTCATTTAAGTTCAATTTTTCTAAGTTTTCAACGACTTCCAATTCCTTTTCTTTTTCTTTAGCAATTAATTTAGCTATATCGGGATCAAATTCATTAAAAGTTATATGCAAACTTTCTTCTACGACTTGAGTTCTCCTATTGAAAGTTATATATGTTTTGCTTTTGGATGAGTATCCTAGAAATATTCCTATATTAGATTTGGGCTCAAATTTTTCAAGATTGTATTTAGTATTAAGAATATAACAATAGTATTCAAATACTCTGAAGTATTTAATCTTAGGTTTTTTTTTGAAAAATTAGCTCATATGAAGTTTTGTTCAATATTTTTCTAATTAGAACCCTATTTGTTATGTGACATGCGGTATTAATAGCCTTTACCCAAAAGTATTCAGGTAGGTTATATTCACTTAGCATTGTTCTACCAATTTCTTGTAAGGTTCTATTTTTTCTTTCGGCAACTTCATTTTGTTGTGGGATTCTAGGTGCAGAAAAGTTGTAAGAATATCCTTCTCATTACAAAAGTTTTCAAAGTCTTTGTTTACAAACTTCCCACCTTAATCACTTCTAATTTTTTACAATTTTATAGCCCATTTTGTTTTAAATCTTCTTTGAAAAATTATCAAATGTTTCAAATGTGTTGTTCTTGCTATTTAAGAAAAAATACCCAAGCAAATCTAGTGTAATCATTAACTATTACATATGCATAAATTTTTCCTCTTAAGGACACAACTCTATTTGATCCGTAAAGATCCATATGTAAGAGTTCTAAAGGTTTCATTGTGGAAACTAAGTTTTTGGGTTTGAAGGATGTCTTAACTTATTTTCATAGTTGGCAAGGACCATATATTTTGTTTTTGTGAATTTTAGGTTGGGGAGATCTCCTAACAAACCTTGTTTAGCTATTTTTCTCAAAAGATCTATACTACAATGTTCTAATATTCTATGCCACATCCAATAATCATCACAAAGAACTTACAAGCAAATGTCGTCCATTTTATCCCAGTTTTCTAGTTATATGATATACACATCATTGTTCTTAGGTGCGTAGAATAATTTATTTCATACTCATCTAATACTTCATAATCATTTTTAAAAAACACAACTTTATATCCATAATCACACAATTGACTAATGCTAAGTAAGTTATACTTTAGACTTTTAACATACAAAACATCTTTAATTGAAATTGAATTAATATTAATAGTACCAATACCTTTCATCTTGCTTCAGCTATTGTCTCCAAAGATTACATTTTTTTTTCTTTAGATGGAGAAATAGCCTTTTGTGTCACATCATGTGTCTTAAGCAACAGCTATCAATGAACCACTTCTTTTTGTACTTGTTACTTTTCACATGGGTACCTACAAAAAAAGACAATTTATTTTAGTGCCCAAGTGACTTTGGGTCCATAAGTATTAGTTCTACCCTTAAAAGTCTTGGCCATCTTAGTATATACGATTTCCTTAATTTTTGTTCCCTTATGTACCAACATTATTTTAGGTCCATTATACTTATTCTTCTTATGTAGACATGTGTTGTTATTATGAGGTTTCCTATTGTAGTAATGACAATTAACATATGAAGTTACTAGTTGTGTGGATTTCACAAAGTAGTTTGCATAGGCTTTTTGTTTCGTTCCTTGTTTGTAGTTAAGTCCGGTTTTATCAAACACTAATTTTTAACTACCTAAGAGTTTGTCTAAGGTTTCTTTTCTTTATATGAATTTTGCTAACATTTCTTTCAGAGAAGTTATTTCTTTTTTCATGATCTTATTTTCACCTTTTAGAATATTACATTCTTTTCATATGCTAGTTCATTTTTAAGTTTAAGTTTACTAACTTTTAATTTTAACGAATCATTTTCTTTTAGCATTAAGGAATTCATTTTCTTTACCTCTTTATTCTTAATATATAATTTTTGAATCTCATTTTTAAGTTCTTCATATAATGCACACAAATCATCTTCTAGTAAGTCATCATTATCATTACTTGTGCATATATCATAGTATGAAAAATTTTGGTCAAGGAAAATTATCCCATCCTCTTGCTTTCCCATAAGGCAGAAGTTGGCTCACTTATTTTTTGATGATGAGATGCTAACTTTACTTGATGAGTCATCCCATGTCATTTTCATTGCCTTCTTCTTTTTCTTGTTTTTCTTATCATTTCTTAGTGGACATTCGAGTCTTGTATGCCCTGGTTTCTTACACTTATAGCAAATGATTTCTCATTCTTTTTCTTTTTCTTTCTTTTTTTCACTGTTTCTCTTGAATTTATCTTTTCTTGGATGATTTCTTCTTTTCCAATTTCTTCCCTTATTGAAGTACTTTTTGAATTTCTTAGCTATGAGAATAAATTCATCCTCTTCGGATTCTCTTTCATTGTCTTCTTCTTCCTTTTTGGTGATTTTTAAGGCAATGTTTCTCTTACCCTTTTATCTATCTTCATCATCATTCAATTTGCCTTCCAACTCGTACGTCATGAGTGATTCAAGAAACTTCTCAAGTGGCAATGTCCTTAAGTCTTTTACTTCTCTAATCACTATCACTTTGGCTTCCTAGCTTTTAGGTAGATTTCTTAAGATTTTGGTGATAATATTTGCATTGAAATAAGACCTACCAAGAGCTTTAAGCTCATTAGTAATGTTAATAAAACGAGTAAACATATCCTTTATGCTTTCATTTGGTTTCATTTTAAATAATTCATAATCATGAACTAGATGCTGATTTTTGAGTCTTTGACTCTACTAGTTTCTTTATGTGTGACCTCAAGCATGTCCTATACAGACCTAGTGGTTTCACAACTTGAAATTCTATTGAACTCAACTCTATCTAAAGCACAATAAAATATGTTCATGGCTTTACCATTTAGATTGAATCTGTTTCTTTCTTCAGGTGTCCATTATCTCTTTGGCTTTAATTTTCTTTCTTTAGTTAATACATCTTCTATTGTGGGTGGAAAGTACCCATCCTCTATAATGTTTAGGATTTCAAAATCTAGAGTTGTCAAAAAAATTTGCATTTTCTTTTTTCAGTAGGCATAATTGGTTCCATTGAAGAATGGTGGCCTATTTGTGGATTGTCCCTCAACCACTTGTATAGAGTTGCTGTTATATGCCATTTTTGATATATTTCTCAAGTTTGTTAATCATATTTCACTGAGTTAGGCTTTGATACCACTTGTTGGCCCAGTTGGCAACACTCAAGAAGGGGGTGAATTGAGTTTTTAGAAATTTAGAAACTTAAAATGAATGCAATGCAGTACAAAAAATAAAACAGTAGTTGAGAGAGAAAACAAACACATAGTTTATAGTGGTTCGACAATGCTTGGCTTACGTTTACTCTCTCGGTTACGGATCACTACCATCGAGGTTTAACTATCTTCTTATTTATTTAGGTCAAGTAAAATCTATTACAACTCTTTTTAAGGTGAAGGGCAACCGTACACTTATTTTTTCACGGGTGAAGAGTAGCCCAATACAATCTTTTTTGACTCTGAGTGTAACATCTGCAATTTTTATGGTTGTACGAAACTAAAAATTTAGAGATTTATAAAGATTAAATTAGAAAAAATTATTAAAGATAAATTTGGACTTTTATATGAAATGTTTGGTAATGGAAATATTATGGAAAGATGGACTAAATTGATTAGATTGAAAATTTAAGGGCTTGATTGGAATATTTTGAGAAGTTGAAGGACTAAAGTGATAATGACGAATAAATATCTCATTAAAAAGCTTTAAAACACTTTAAATTCTTCATTTCTTCTTTCTCTCTACCCGTAGCTCCTTCTTCTTCTTATCTCTTGGAAAATTTGGCCCTCATCCATAGAAATAAAAAATAATCTCTAATGTTTCAAGTTTCTTTCTAATCAAGATTAGTATTTTCAACATTTATAACTCTTTTTCATTATTTTTTTAAAGTAATTAGGTTGAGAAACATGGGAAATCTGAAATACCATTTATCTAGCATGATTTTGTCTTGATTTTTGTTTAATTTGTTAATATTAAAATGGGATTTAGAAGCATGAACAAGGGAAGAAAAAGAGATGCAAAAATAGGGGAATTAAGCTTGCTGAACAAGGGCCATTTTTGTATTTCTGGGTTTGAGATTGATGTGTTTGTATATTTTTGATATTTTTCTAGAAACTATACATCTAAACTAAAATATTGGTATTTGAATCATCTTAATCGAATAAGTATAAAATAGTTACGAATTTTTGAAGTAAGCTGATCTGCAGGAACTTTGTTATAGCGTAGGTTCAAAAATTTGATTTAATCTTCAAGGTTTTGTTCTTGATGTTTATATGAATTATTTTTTCCTTAAATCAGACTTGTCTATGGAATTTATTCAATTGGAATTACCTCAAAATAAGTTACCAAAATAAAGTTATGAATTTTCAAAATTAGGATATCAACATGGAATTTAAGGTAAACTTTAATAATTCAAGGAATTATTGTGAATGGATGATTGATTATTATGGATTGTCATGATGTATGAATGTGTGATTATTTACTGATATTTGATGATGTTTGAACATATATGAAAAGCAATAGAAAAGAGTTGAGTAATAGAAGGAAAAAGAAAGAAAAATAAGAAAAAAAAAGAGATGAATTGTGGAAGAAAAAGGGAATGAAAATATTAAAGGAATTTAGGCATTTTAAGTCATTTGAGTATGTATCTTATGATGTGAAATAATCATTGACTAATATATATATATATATATATAAATATATATTTATGGATCGTGTAGATATACCTAGAGTGCGCGAGGGACTAGACGACGAGGATCGCGAAATATAAATAATTCGACAATCTCTGTGAGTAGACAATTTATATAATATATTTCAACTAAATTAAATATGAACCTTGAACTATTTCTTTACATGAATATATTGATTTATAAGCCGAAGCGTTTTATGGATATAACATGATGCGTTATTTCCAAGTATGAATATATTTTCAAATTTAAATTTGTTTATGTATATAACTTGTTAAGAACCCTTATGATTATCTATATGAATTGTAAATATGGTTTACAAAGATATGTTTATGGATGAGATTTTATTTATGGAAACATATGATTTTGGCTCCACCGAACTTAGTGTGTAAGAGTATGTCCTTATTAGAATATGAGAGCTATGTGCTATGCCTTTGTGGCGGGAGCCGCTTCTAGAGTCTTTTATTCCGTTGTTTGAATTTGGGAGCTACATGCTATGCCTTCATGGCAGGAGTTACCTCTAGAGTCCCTATCCTGTATACTAGCTCTTTGAGAGCGCATCATATTATACATATGCCATTGGGTGTGTTTATAGTGTTATTGGCCTTTAGGGCTGGCTACTAGTATGCCATATTTCTATGGATTTCTATAGTTAGTTTATGAATATAAATTATATATGACAGTAAAGAGAGCCTAAGATATGATACATGGATTTATTTTTATGAAATTTTACTACTTGATTCTACAAATAATGATTATAGTTATGATTTAATTATTCATTCATATGGTATTTCTATATATCGTTATTAGAGATACTACAGTTGCTTAAATGAGTCATATTGGTTTTATCCTCAATGCTTTTGGATATTAAAAATTGTTTACTACATTATATCATGATTCTAATAAAATATTTTTACATGTCTACTCACTGAGATGTATAATCTCATTCTTTAAAAAAAAATTTTCCCTCCTAGGCAATTGATAGAGCTAGAAGTTACCATTTTTCTTAGTTTTAAAGGTTGAAGATACATGACGTGGTGGACATCTATTCTGCACAGTCTAGAAACCTATAATCTATTTTGTGATATAGTGTTATCTTGTTATGGCTTTTGGATATGTATAAGTAGATATATATGTATAATTCATATTTATGAATCATGAGGAATATACCTAGATCTTATATATATTGATGTATGGGGTTATATATATTATGGAATCGTGGGTTGTATATTTGAGGATTATTTGCAGGGTTAAATGGATAAATATATAGAGGATACTATGTCAGAATTTAGTTTAAATTCCAGTTGGGGTGTTTCAGTGAGTGAAGATGAACCTAAGATAATTTCATAAATATGATTCTACTTTTTTTAAGCTCTCATAATAGAGTAAATGTATCAATATGCTCATGCAAGAAATTTTTTTTTTCAGAAGAAGAAATGAAAATTTTATAGTAGTGAGAGAAAATACACTATTCACGTTGAGAATGTTTTGTAAATGTTCACAAAAATCTCTGTATTCACTTTGTCTTTTTATCTTTTATTTATATTCATTCTCTTTGTGAAGACCTATGTGTTCAACGGCTTGATTTGGTACATTTAATATTCACTATAAATGCTACAGAAGTTACTATTAAGCTTTAAATTAGTAAGAAGTATTGATCCGTTTGTACGAAATTTGAATCTGAGTCTTGAGTATCAATCTGTTTACCTTTACGTATCGACCTAGGTCACTTCGTCATTTATTTTCAACTTTTTGGAATTGCAATGTATCGATTTTCTTCCTTGAGGTATCGATCTGGTATGCCTTGTAAATATTTTGTAACTTTGTGAAGACCTATGTGTTCAACGGCTTGATTTGGTACATTTAATATTCACTATAAATGCTGCAGAAGTTACTATTAAGCTTTAGATTAGTAAGAAGTATTGATCCGTTTGTACGAAATTTGAATCTGAGTCTTGAGTATCAATCTGTTTACCTTTACGTATCGACCTAGGTCACTTCGTCATTTATTTTCAACTTTTTGGAATTGTAATGTATCGATTTTCTTCCTTGAGGTATCGATCTGGTTTGCCTTGTAAATATTTTGTAACTTTTTGAAATGGCAAGATATCGATCTGGTCTGCCTTGTAAATATTTTGAAACTCTTTGAAATGGTAAGGTATTAATCTCCTTGAACTCAGGTATCGACCTGATTTGTCTTGTAAATATTTTATAACTTTTTGGAATGGCAATGTATAGATCTCCTTGAACTCAGGTATCGATCTAGTCTGTCTTATAAATATTTTGCAACTCTTTGGAATGGCAAGGTATTGATCTCCTTGAACTCAAGTATCGATCTGTTTAACTTAAGGATTTCAACTGAAACTTCTGCCTTAGCATATATCGATCTCTTTACTTCCTTGTATCGACTTGCTTCAAATGTATTGATTTATTCTCTAATGATATCGATCCATTTACTAGTTGTATCGACCTGCTTCAAATATATCGATTTGTTCTCTAATGATATCGATCTATTTACTGGTTGTATCGATCTTGTTAAACTTTAAATGCACTTTCACAAAGATTTGTTAAGATTGATTACAAGCATATTCATACACACTTTACTTGATTCTCAACAAATTTAACTTCATTTTATCATCATATATTAACTTGACATTAGGATACACTTACTCATCATCGAAAACATACAAATACATGTTATGATGTCATCAATTTTATATTTAAATCATCAATATGATATCATCACTAGCTTGACACACCGTAGTATTTGGGCCATGTCTCCTAAAATACAAATCTAAATATGGTGAATGAAAATATTACAGAAAGCTAAAACAAATATCTACAACTGTTGTGTTTTGGTTAAAGTTGTGTTCCAAATATATCATTGACGAATTGGCTAACAAAGTCAAATGCATGCGAAAGAAAGTCTTCCAATAATTACCTGACATTAACCAACTTTTTTGACATTTGCCCTCTGAGTTTTCCTATAAATAGGTGCTTGTATTAGATATCAAGGAAGCTGATATCTCTTAACCTTTTCATTTCTTTATCCTATCTCTTTTTTTTACAATGTATTTTTAAATTTGTAAGTAGGGCTAGGGTGAAGCATTATTGAGTTTGCAGTTTTTATTCCTTTATCCTTTAAGTTATTCTTTAATATAAAATCCTTCAATTGAGTGAATTCTATATCTCCAAAGTATTTTGATTTGTTAGAAAGTTTGATTCATTGTTAACAAATGGTACATAGAATACTTGTTATTTTCTGCATCTCAAGAGTAAGTGCTTTAACTTGTTAGAGAGTTTAATTCATTATTAACAAATAGTACATTGAATGTTTGTTATTTTCTATATCTCAAGAGTAAGGTAAATTATAGTTTTTCACAAATCAATTTAAAGGTTTTCTTACCTTTTTCTTAAAGAGATATTTTAGTGTGTTTAAATGTTTCATTTTCTAATTAAAATCTCTCTTTAGTTTATTCTTAATTAAGTTATTATAAACGATTAAAAATAATTTCTATAAATTTCTTCAAAGTGGATCTGAATGCCCTACTATTTAATAATATTGAAATTTTATTATAATAACCAACTCATCGCAATTCTCATAACACTTAGATAATTGGATTTGTAATAGACTTGCATAACTAATTCTCTGTGGATCAACACTCAGACTCTTAAATTTTTATTACTTGAGACAACCTATACTTAGGTGTACAATCTTAAAGTTATAACAGTCATATGTTGACAAATCTAAATGTTTCCCGAATAAAACCTTACTGATATAGGTCAATGGGCGCCTTTCTTACGTTAGCACAACTTCAAGCTCTCGTCTAGAAGCATCACATTCATTATAAGAGGGTTTGGAAAAATCAAGCAAGGTAAGAGCCATACTATAAAAAAGTGACATATTATGATGGAAAATATTTGTCTTTATAAGTATATTATTTATCCCTAAATATATTAAGTGATAAAAATTATCAATACTTATATGTCGCATTTGCTTTCGTCACTAATTTATATAGTGACAGTTTAGTAATTATCATAAGTATGTAATGACATTTGTTTGTGTATATCATTGTACTTGTCACTAATAATTGTTTTATAGTAACAAATATTGATTAATGAAAAATAGGGATAAAAGTAAAACATTATCACTATTTGATTATTTTGGAACAGATAATTGTATCTCTATATTTTAATGTAATGACTATTTTATTTGTCACTTTAACATAGTGACTATTTGTTTTGTCAGTGCTAATCTAAACATACTTCATTAAAGAGGCCAACTCAAAACTCATTTGCACCTACTTGGACTTGATAGAGGAAAAGAAAGATCAAGTTCATGTTAGAAATTATGCTTATCAACAAAAGTAGCGAGATATTATAAAAAAAAATATACAAACAAGGGCATTTGCCGAGGGCAATTTTATCCTCAAAACGATAATTCTAAATACAAGAAAACTAAAAGAATGTGTCTTCGGTTCTAATTGGGAAAGACCATACAAGGTATTGATGATGGTCATGCTAGGGACATATCAATTAGGACATCCAGACAAAAAGGTTATAAGGAAACCTTGGAAATGAAAATATGCTCAAGAAATATTATCATAAGAGGCATGTTATTTTTATCAATACAAATATAAAAATTTCATTCAATAAAAGTTAATTTTCGTTGTAATCTTCTTGATTATTTTGACCATGGCTGCGGCCTCTACCCATTCAGTGAAAATTTTTTATTGCAATAAAGGATGTGGCGCGCTTGTCCTCGCCCAATTGGCATTAGCCTAATAAGAACTATTTCTCTACGTGGGAATGGACATGGGTTTATCAAATTTTTTATTTAATTATATAACGCTCACAATTTTGAAAATTTGTAACTGTAGCATTCATAGTATTTAAGAAATTTAATCGAATAATTTAATGTTATTTGATTAAATCAAAATTTTATGTAATTTAAAATTTTTGATAAGTTTTATGCAAATGGTTATCATTTAAATAGAATACGAATAAGTCAAAGACGCTCCAAAGCTAATAAATGTTGCTTTAGTTTTTTTTTTTTTAATTATTGTTTTGATAAAGTCTACATACAACTTAATGTCATGCATTTTGTTTATAATGAGTCCAAATACACTTATTTTACATATTTTTATCACAATAGAAAAAAAATATTCATTTTGTTTAGTTTTATTTGAACGGAAAAAAGAAAGTAAGAGGTTTGAAATAAGGTGACTTCTGTTAATAGCTTAGTAGTCAAGTTCATCCTTTTTTTTTTTTTTTTTTTTATCTTTTATGGGTGGTTAGCTAGAACACTACATTAAAAACAGTCTCCCCATAAAATTTTGTAACAAATTAAAAAAAATAGAAATTATACGAATGCAATTGTTAATTGGTCATTACTTTTTAAAATAATTTTAAAAGAATTGCAAAAAACAAATTATTTGATTTTTTTTTAATTTTTAATAAATTTCGTCTTGTTGATTTATTTAATTATTTGAGTTTAGGGTTACTTTAATTCAAATCAAATTTGAGTTTTTTTTTTTTTTTAATTTTACTTGAGTTTAGGGTTACTTTAATTCTACCGGAATTTGAGTTAATTTGTCTCAAAAGTTACAACAATATTTTGAGTGATAAAGTTTTTCTCCTTATTTTTCGTACAGAAATATTTATCCAAATTTTGTATTTCAAAACTAAACACAAAAATAAAAAACAAAAAAGTAAAAATTGTGTATTGAAGAACATAGATTGCTTTCATTGATATTAATTGCTCTTCAAAATCAGTGTAGTGCCGTTGTTCTTCCTTATGAATACAGGTCTGTCGGAAATAGAATCATTTACTAAAGAAAATAGTCTACTGCTTTTTCTATTGGCAGATTGTTGGATTTCTTTTTCTTCTTCATCATCTTTTGGATGATTTGAATTTGATGGAAACTTCTGAATAAAATCTTCATCTGCAATCCTTCTGCAAACAACTTCTTCTGTCTTTCTACGAAATATTGATCTGATAATTTCTTCGTCTTCTTCTTCCAACTTAATCTTTTTCTTGCTCTTCTGGGCTAAATCTTTTTCTTGCTCTTCTGGCTTTGTAAGGTCTCAAGCATGGCTTCAATGCTAACTCTTTCATGTCTAGACTTCAAAGACTGCAATTCGTCAACAGCAGAGCAACCGTTTTCATCTGTCTTTCCAAATTTAATCTTTTCGTTTCCAATGCAGTCATTGCATCGTCGTTTTGATCATACTCTCGCTTAAGATTCCTTTTCTTCTTCTCTTCAAAATTTGGTCGATATGCACCAGTTTCCACCGTATAATCTGAATTCCGTGGATTCCCAGATATGTTTGATCGTTGGCAACTTCCTTTGGAGAATTAAACTTTGTTCCTTCGTACATATAATTACCGCAGCTTTTGCATCGGATGGTCATCGGCAGCATCATCCGAGCCATCATCTGTCGACTCTGTGGTTTGTTCTTGTTTTTTTCTTCTTGGCAACTTTGATGGATCGAAGTCCGGTGGGTAATATTTGTTTACTAATTTTCTCTCTGACATTGTTCTCTTCTATTCTCAACGTCTTTCTTTTCTCTTATTTGTTTTTGAATTGTAATAATCAATATTTATAGAGTTTATAATTTATTTCCTACTTGGATGCATAAATATTCCTAATTAGTAGGGTAATATTGTAGGAATAGGAAATCAATGTTAAAGCCAAATTAGATCTCCTAGTTTCGTTTTTCCTAACTTCCAAATGATTCCTTGCAAACTAAATCTTAGTTTAGGAAAATATTTTACTTCCTTTTTCCTAACTTTCAAATTAAATTCTATTGTGACAAACTACTTTCTGTTTTGTTACACTTGTTCCCCTATTCCTTTTCCATATATCTTTAACTCAAACTTCTAAATCAATAACAAGCATTTGATAGAACAATGATTTCCTTGCTTTTATTCTTTTGTACGCATTAAAATATGCTAACAAATGTTTTGGTATGCAACGGTTTGTATTATAGGTGTTTACAACATAATGTTTGAGTGACGTGGCATTACAGTTAAGTAAAAAGTAAATAACTTTAGTCATTACTGTTGTACAATAATATGTTAATGTAAATAAGTAATATAATTAAGAAGACAAATTCCTTAAATAAACTTGAAAATTATTGAAAAAAAAATCTTAAAATTTTATTTAATTAACATATGAATGAATATCAAAATTAAAAGAGATAATGAACTTTCTACACGTTAATAATTTGTTTCTTAATTTGTCCATTTTTATTAAATAAAAATAATCCATAAAAATAATCAAATAAAGAGAAAAAAAAATTAGAGAAAATAGCTACAAAGAAAATCAAATTAGTACCTTTACAAACAAAATTTCAAAAGTAATTTTCTAAGACCAAAATATGACAAAGAGAACCAAAGAGGCCAAATTGCAGCTTTATAAAGTAAAATTGCATATTGTTTTCTCACATTATTGGCAATCTCTACTTTTGAAAAATAAATTTAATAAAGAAAGAATAACATATAAATTTCTAAATTTTGGTCAAATGGACTATTTAAATTCAGCTATTTCAAAAATACCTACTAAGACCCTATTTTGTTACTTCCGAACATATGATTCGTTGAAAGTAAAGGTCATTAATATAGTATATTTATGTAATTTAGTTCAATGATTTATATGACCTACCAACTAACTCTCACATACCAACTTCTTATTTTCTGAACTTATTAATTTTTTTTAAAAACATATATTAAATAGTAAAAAAAAAATTAAAAAAAAAATCGGCCACCACTGCCAACCAGCACTGATAGTGATAAATTCGATTTTCATTTGTATTATCAGGGTTCAAATTTTTCAATATGTGCAACAGTGGGATTATTTTAATTGAAACAAACGCTTAATACTAATAAACTAAGGTCTTAAAGAATATTTTTAAAATCACTAAAATTAAAAGTCCAATAAACCAAACCTTAAAAATTTATATATCCATTTTCTCTTTAATAAATTATTTAGATTGTTCGAAACTAAATATTATTATTCTCACGTTACTACTGCAAGCCAATCTAACGCTAAGCCAAACATGTGAGATTGTTTAATAGCGAATTCCTTCGAGCCAAACATGCACTAAAGTCTAAAGATATTTTAGAAAAAACTACTACAACTTAGAAATGAAATTATTTGACATTTTGATAAATAAACTTATTGAAACTAAAATTTTAAATTATTTGTACTCAACAATTCTTATAATTTTCAAATTATTTGAAAGTTTTATGAAGAAATACTTTTAATAAACTATTTCAAATGTTATAAAATATTGTTATCAAAATTCAAAAGGCATATAACATTTGGTTCAAGTAATGGCTAGGGTTGCATGTTTAACTTTGGGGCTCCATTTTCCAATCCCCATTTTTTCATTTGAGGAAAGTTTTTATCCTCAAATGAGAAAACGGGAGAGAATGAAGATGATTTTTATCCTCAAATAGGGATGGGGATGGGGATGGAGATGGAGGGACCTTACCCTATCCCCATTTCTTTATCCCAT